>BQKN01065442.1:137076-173994 GCA_022839385.1 Asparagus kiusianus
TAGATAACTGTGATCCTCTTGTTGGCATCTGAAGGATCCTTAGCCTCCAACACTTCCCATGATGATATTTAATTCTCACTTAAACAATCTTCGCCTCTGAATTAAAAAAAAAAGCATTTTCAAGGAGTGATGTGTTGCTTGTATCGATTTCCTATACTGAAACAAAGTTTTTATGACTTGTTTATAACCCTGATATTTTTCATTTCAGTACCCATGGTAATTTGATGCAGAAAACCTCTAAAATAAAGTATACTTTCCTAGTTGAATAGTGGTTTTCAATTGGGACCTTTTGTTATACAAATAGGAACCTCGATTTTAATTTACTATGCCACATTATCATGCTTGTGACGTTCAAAATTGATTAAAACCGTCTCTGATGTGCAGCTGATAGCATTCCCAACTTAAATAACAAGTGCAAAGATGGGAAGGTTGGAGGAAGTTTTGGCTGTGATGTTTCTCATATTAAGAAATATTCCGGTATAGCAGAAAAATCCATGGAAAAGTTTGCTTCACTTATATCGTCCTTCAGATACACCTCATCAGGTTCTCGTGCCAGTGGTCTTCGAGCACCTTTAAAAGATGTACAGAACACTTGCCCAGTTAGGTAAGCAACAAGGTGGTTTTCTTGTGTATCACTGTGCTTATCAGCTTCCTTTGATGCCAATATTTTCTTGTTTACTGCAGATCAACTGTTGGGCCAATTGATTTTAGCAAATATGCATATAAACCCAAGAATAAGTCTGTTTGAACATTTTGTAGCAGTCCATTCTTTGGCTCAAGTTTTGTATTTGTAGCACTCCAATTCTGTATGTAGAGTAAGTATTCACATTCATTTTTCGTCTCCATCGTGGTCTTGCATTGGTTTAACCAACACTTATGATGCGGTGATTTGTATTAATTATGAAGCCAGAGATACATTTGTAATTGTAATTTTATAGCAAGTGCAGATCTCTGAGCAGTTATTTCTTATGCTATTTTAAACAAGAACCCATTTACCGAATGCCTTTTTCAGATTTCTACATTTTCTGGACTTTAACATGTGGTTCAATTATAGGGTTGTCGATTCATTATTATGTTCCAAACTTTATATCCTTTTCTTTCCATTTTCCATCTCTCCACTCCATCTTCTATGTTGTGCACTTGACCAATGTTTTATTGGTGTTTTGTTCCACTATGGTGCCGTTACTTATGAAGTTGTATGTAATTAATTCGGTTTTCTGTAGGTCCTCCAAAATACGGATGTTTGAGAATAAATTTTAATCGGTCTGCAAAACAATTGCTCAAGTTTCATTTGATTTATCCCGCTGTTATTTCAATTTTTTTAAATTCAAGTTTATAATAACCGGTAGCTCTCAAAAGGTTAAACACTGAAATAAAATCACCATTTTCTGTGTACAAGGGTAGGTTATTTTATGTACACCAAATGCATCTGCAATTGTCAGTTGCAAGAGCTTAACGTTTACCAAACAAATGCCGTTTACTAGGCATGAACAAATGCTGTTACAGGCAATGCGGCAGTCAACCGATCCTTGTTTTGTTTTTTTGTTTTAGTTTTAATACGAGGGGAAACCTTGGTTGGATAGAGGAGCTCATATCAAGAGGAGACTCGAGTTTGATCTCTGACACACTCAGGAGGCCTCAACCCAATTATAGACACACCTTCACCTTCACCAGAGGCAGAGGGGCGATTTTCCAACTACATAAAATTAAAACTTGTATGTCCAATACAATAACAGTGAACCGCACAATCCAGATCGATGTATATGATAAACCAAACCGGATTGATGTGCATGATAAACCAAACCAATTTATCTCAGGTCAGGCTCTCGAAATTTACAAGAGAATCTAAATCAACGCATTGTTCTATAGATTCAATTTTTGTATGGGTTTTTGTCTTTAGGGGCTGTTTGGTTCGCTATTATAAGGGGTGAAAAACTCAGAAAACCAATCCACGTCAGATTTTTAGCCTTCCACGTCAGTTTTTTTTTTGTTTTTGTCCATTTCTTTGTGCCGTTTTGGTTTGCTCGGATGGAAGAGAGAAAACTTTGCTGAAATCGCCGCCAGCTCAGATTTTTTTCCTCTCCGATTTCCTTCCCCAACCGAGTGAAATTGATGAAAACTCTGCCACGTCAGATTTTTTTTTCCTTCTCTACTTTGTTTACAAAAGTTTTTTTTTTTCTATGTGAACCAAACACAAGAAAAGTAAATACATTGGTTTTCCACCCCTTATAATAGCGAACCAAACAGCCCTTAAGCCAAATTACTTTTCTTTATATCTCTAGATCTATTCAACTTTGTGCGTTTATCTTGAAACCTAAATTCTCAAACACTTCATACTTGGTCCTCCCTAAAATTTTTCCTAAAAAAAAATAATCCAATTTTACCGCTTCCTTTCTCTCATTTAATTCTCTCTCACCTCCTTTGTTCTCTTATTTCTGTTGGATAGGACTCACGTGAAAAGATAAGAGTTTGGGTTCAAAACAAAGGCCAGTGGACATTTGAGTTCTCCACATCGTTTTCCGCGTTTAGATGTGCATTAGCCTTTTCCTCTGCATGAAGTTTTTTCTTTTCGTGTGAGACAGCGTGTTGCTCCCTATAAATACATATTCCTAGGGTTTTTTCTTTTTTTTAAGTGAGAAAGAGGGGGTGCAAAGGACGGCGCTAGCAGATGTGAAGTTTCGGCGGTTGTGCAAAGGAAGAAGTTTTTTTTGTCTTGGGCTACGTGCAACAAGAAGACAGAGGCTTTGTGAAGAGAGAAAAAGTATTTGAAGGCTGATCTTTTCTTAAGAAGAAAAGCAAGGAGCCTATTTGAGGGTTTAGATTGTGAGAGTTGTAAACCCATTTGTATTCTTTTTCTTTCTAATAGTAGATCCCCCTCCTTGCCCCGTGGACGTAGGCAGTTTGTCGAACCACGTAAAAATTGGTTGTTTGAGTTTGTGGCCATTGTAATAGTTTTTAGGATCCCTCGACGCGCAGTCCTAGAGCTGACGAGAGGAAGAGCTAATATCCCACTTTGATCATATTAGGCTTCAGATTTTTGTTCCCTTTGAGAAACGAGAATTCTTATTGATCTTTCTCTCTTATTGTGCACCAGAAACTCTGCCGAAATTTCCGCTACGCACAACAAGTGGTATCAGAGCTCGGACTACGCTTGGGCTATTTGGAGGAGTAGATCAATTTGGAGGCTCGTCCAGGGCTTCGTTTGGTGATAAAGGTGGGATCTTTTTGGTAAAGACTTTATCTTTTTAGTTTTGGATCTATTCTTCGTTCGTTGGTGCCTTGAGAAAGATGTCGGGGAAAGAAGGTGCTTCTGGTGTCGAGGGTGGTGCTTCTGGCGCGAAGACCATTCAGAGTTTGAATATCCACTCTATGAAGATAGATATGGAGAAATTTAATGGCACAAACAACTTTAGATTATGGAGATGTGAGGTTTTGGATGCGCTGAACGCGCAGAATTTGGAGGATACCTTGGAGTTAGATGGCAAGCCAAATGATATTAAAGAGAAGGTTTGGAAGAAGATGAATCGAACGACGTGTGGTGTGATTAGATCTTGTTTGACTCAAGATCTAAAATATGATGTGATGAATGGGACTTCTGCTAAGAAGATTTGGGAGATTCTTGAAAGCAAGTATTTGACCAAGAGTGTGGAAAATCGCTTGCATTTGAAGAGGAGGCTTTATCGTTTCCAATTGAAGAAGGGAACCTTCATTAGAGATCACATGAACCACTACACGAAGCTTCTTACGGATTTGGCGAACGTGGATGTTATAATTGAAGATGAGGACAAGACGTTGTTGCTATTGAGTTCCTTGCCCGACGAGGAATATGAGACATTCGTCCTTACTCTTATTAATGGGAAGGCATCACTTTCGTATAGTGAGGTCACTGTTGCATTGGTGAATTATCAGCTTCGGAAGAAGGATAAGGAGAATTCGACTGAGTCGGTAGCAGAGGCGTTGGTCATAAGAGGGAAGAATCCGAACCGGAAGAATTAGAAGTCACAATCTAGAGTAGGGCATCCTACAATTGGAAAAGATCAGTGTGTTTGGTGCAAGGAGACTGGTCATTGGAAGAAAGACTGCTCAAAGCTCGACGAATGGATGAAGAATAAGCAGAAGGAAAAATGGAAGCAACCATCATCAGAAGCAAACATTATATCGGATGGTAATAATTCTGACTCTTCTATTTATTCGCTTTCTATCAGTCCTACAGATAGCTATTCGGAGGAATCTGAATGGATGTTAGATAGTGGTGCGACCTATCATGTGTGCCCTAGAAGGGAATGGTTCTCCAGTTTTTAGAAGCTGGATAGTGGTGTGGTGTACATGGCTGATAACCGTGCATGCCAGATTCTTGGGATAGGAAGAATTCGTATTAAGATATTTGACGGGACTGTTAGAGAGTTAAATAAAGTAAGATATGTTCATTCTTTGAGGAAGAACTTGATCTCGATTGGAGTTTTGGTTGGAGAGGGTCTGAAGGTTCGTGTTGAGGACATGGTTCTCGAGATTGCGAGAGACTCTCGTATTTTGATGACGGGCGTCAGGAGGAATAACATGTATTACTTGACTGGAGATATAGTGACAGGTGGAGAGCTGACGACTTCTGTTGATTCGACTAGACTGCGGCATTTGGGGATTGGCCATTCCAGTATTGATTCCTTGCATAGATTGAAAGATGGTGCGAAGACCTGCAGTTTAAAGTCCAGTGAACATGTTGATGTGAGCAAGAAGATCAATGTGAAGTTTGGCACCTCTATTCACCATGCTAAGGGTCGTTCTGGAGGTGTTCACGTGGATGTTTGGGGGCCTTCCAAGGGGGCAACATTGGGAGGTAATAGATGTTTGGTTTCCTTTGTTGGTGGCTGTTCTAGGCGTATTTGGGTTGTAACCAAATCCCCTTTGGAGAAAGTCCTAGTAGTCTCTAACAGATTGAAGAAGTGTAAGATTGACAGAAATATGAAGGTACTTCATTATGATTTTGTTGTGAGGTACAAGATGGACCTATTTCTGTATTGGAGCCGAGCTCACGGTATTTTGAGACACTTCGTTGGAAAGGAAATCTTGGGGCAGCTAGATAGGATGGCAAATTTGGAGAACCGTGCCTTGCTAGAGGAGGATCGGTGTTTGTGGTCGAGCAATGGTTTGCAGAAGAGGTTCTGGACTGAGGCTTCGACATATTTGAGTCATCCTATTAAAGAGTTGCCAACTGTTGCGATTGGAGGTAAAACTCCATTGGAAGATAGGTCTGGTAGTGTCACTTTGGTTGAGGCTTCGATGAGGAAGCCAATTGACTCTCAGCAGGTGGAGAGTTTTGGACAGACCTTAGAGGTATCGTAGCGGGTGGAGATTGATGCTACTCCACATTGGGTGGGGATTTTCCCACATACTCGAGGTCATTATGCATTGGTTGGGATTTCAGCTGAGGTGACACAGCGTGGAAGTATTTGGATTCGGATGTAGATGATGAGTTGGGTTTTGAATCGAGTGCAGCTGGCAGACATAGTTTGGATATGACCATTGGTTCACCTCAGACGGAGGTGTTTGAGGCTATTGGAGGTGCTATCAGCCGCAGAGTTGATGATATTGGAGAAAGGTTGCGAACTATTCTATTGGATTGAGGTCGTTCGCGGTCATTTTGGTGAACTACGTTCGGCTTGATTTCTTAGGGAAAAAGGATACGTAGGCAGTCTTTATGATGCAGTCGGGTTGGATTTTGATGGGGGTGAGATCGATTTGATGAGTTGATACTGACATTTGGAGAGTGTTTGCACTCTCATTAGGGTTCTCGACTTGTTATGGATTGAGTCCGTTGTCGTGAATTATTTTACTTCGTACTGGACACAACAAGTGAGACATTTGGTTTGGTTGGTGTCGGCTCAGTTTTGGGAAAACTTCACCGAGGTGGAGAATTGTTGGATAGGATTCACGTGAAAAGATAAGAGTTTGGGTTCAAAACAAAGGCCAGTGGACATTTGAGTTCTCCACATCGTTTTCCGCGTTTAGATGTGCATTAGCCTTTTCCTCTGCATGAAGTTTTTTCTTTTCGTGTGAGACAGCTGTTGGCCTTCTTGTTTTGATGATGTTTAACAAATAATTTATCACTAATAGTGTTTGTCTAGTATTTGTGCTTTCTTATTTATTATAGACAAACAACGTAGTTGGAGGATGGATGGATTGCGCTATAACGATCATATCCAATGGAGGTTGGAGGAATTGTGGAGTGAAGCAACATACAATTCAAGTTAAAGATCAAGTTTAAGCTTCTTCCGCAAAGTTTACGAAGTCATGCTCATTGAAGACCTTCATCGAGCTTGGGTATATTTAGTATAGGTTTATATTATGTGTGTTTAATACTCTAAGCTCAATATCATATACACACACAATATTGGATTTTCTCACAAAATGAGCTATTTTGAGAAAACTTTGTGATATTGGTTTATTGACCATGTTTACTTTATATTCATGTGTTATAATGTTTATGAAGACATTTCATAAAGTTTCAATATGCGTTTAAACTCTTTTTGTCAAAAACATGTTCTTAACAAATTCATATGCATGCATGTTTTTACAAAATAACGAGTTTTCACAATTGAGAAATGAAAATTGAAAAATTATTTTTGTAACATGTTTGTTTTCATGTTTACAAATATTTCGCAAAGTTTCATCAAGTTTGGAATTGATTTGTTATGTTTAATGGAATTTACAAAATCATGTTTTTCGTTCGTGCATGTTTTACAAAACAGATGAGTTTTCATAAATGGGAAGTGATATTCAAGAAATTCTTTCTTTGACATGTTTATCTACATGTTTAGAAACTTTCCTCAAAACTTTACTATTTTTGGAGTTGATTTACTGTGCCCAATTGATTTTACAAAATCGTGTATGTCTGCAGTTTTTCAAAAACTGTAAATTTGTGTTCAAACATTTATTTCTCTCAACTGGGAAATTCTTTTTCAGAAATTCTTTCTCTAATATGTCATTCTACATGTCTAGAACCTTCCCACAAAATTTCATAATTTTTAGAGCTGTTTTACTATTTTTAACTGATTTTATAAAATTAGATACACCTGCTACAGTACCGGCGGTCGACCGCGCTACAGTGCGGTCGACCGACGAAGTCTCTGCGCGATTTCTTTGTTTGGGATCTGGATCGCGGTCGACCGACGGAATTTCCGGGCGACCGCAAATGTATCCGTTGGCTTCCAACGGCTATTTTTCTGAGCTGTTTTCTGGGGCTGTTTTGTCATTTGTTTTGGGGTTTTTGTTGAGATCTTGAGTGGGTATAAATACCCAATTGCTGATCTCTTTTCAAGTAATCAAGAAATGTTTTAAACAAGGGTTTAAGCTTGTTTAGTTTGGTTTAAGTTTGTTTTGGGTTTGCTGTTACAAAGAGGAGTTTTACATCAGCTATTGAAGAGTTCATCTTCAACATTCATCATCCTCTCTTTGTATTTCTAGAGAAGTTTCCTTAACTCCATTTCCTAGCATATCTACTATTGTATTTCATATCAATCTTATTGCTAGTTCTTATTGAGTTAAGTTTTTATCTATATCTCATTGTTACACACACCCACTTGAGCTTATTGTATTTGCATACATAGTATATTAGGGTTGTGAGAGTTTGTAACTTTGAGTTGTGCTTAATTGTGTTCTCATCTATTGTAGAGAACAAATTTATATTTGTTACATTGTGAGTGTTGTAAGGTTTTCGGTGAGCTAGAAAACCGAGTGTGTTGTGAAGTTTTCGGTGAACTAGAAAACCGAGTGTGAGGAGTGACGTTGTTCGGTGAGCGTTGAAAACCGACATTGTGAGGTGTAAACGTTATTCGGGTGAGCGTAGAAAATCCGGTTGTGATAGTGGATTTCTCCCCGGGAGTGGGGAGCGGAGACGTAGGACGGAAGGTCCGAACTCCGTGATCATATCTTGTGTTTGAGTGTGCTTTGGCGTTTATTTATACTTGTGTTTATATTTCTTGTCGCCATTGTCATTAGCTCATTATTTATATGATCCACTATTTAGTTCATATTGTTTACCCTTGTGTTAGATCTATATCCTTGCACATACATTGTCTATATCTCTTTGTTAGGATATATCTTATTGTTTATATATCCTTGCATATATTTCTATCATATAAGATATATCACCTTGTGTATATTGCATATTCTTGCACATAATTCTTTGTATATCTATCTTGCAAGAATACATTTGTTAAGTAATTTTAATTGGCATTTAATCGGATTAGATTAGCCTAAGACCCTAATCACCCCCCCTCTAGGGTCTAACAACAGCGTGTTGCTCCCTATAAATACATATTCCTAGGCTTTTTTCTTTTTTTTAAGCGAGAAAGAGGGGGTGGTGCAAAGGACGGCGCTGGCAGATGCGAAGTTTCGGCGGCTGTGCAAAGGAAGAAGTTTTTTTTTGTCTTGGGCTACATGCAACAAGAAGACAGAGGCTTCGTGAAGAGAGAAAAAGTATTTGAAGGCTGACCTTTTCTTGAGAAGAAAAGCAATGAGCCTATTTGAGGGTTTAGATTGTGAGAGTTGTAAACCCATTTGTATTCTTTTTTTTTTCTAATAGTAGATCCCCTCTCCTTGCCCGTGGACGTAGGCAGTTTGTCGAACCACATAAAAATTGGTTGTTTGAGTTTGTGATCATTGTAATAGTTTTTCGGATCCATCGACGCGCAGTCCTAGAGCTGACGAGAGAAAGAACTAATATCCCACTTTGATGAGATATTAGGCTTCAGATTCTTGTTCCCTTTGAGAAACAAGAATTATTATTGATCTTTCTCTCTTATTGTGCACCAAAAACTCTGCCGAAATTTCCGCTGCGCATAACAATTTCCTTCTTCAACTCTCATACACCCATTAAATACTCGTGAATTCCCTCATTTAATTTTCTAGGTTTAAATACCAATTTCTGTGAGGATTGATCTCTTTTTTTATACTTTAAGGTATAAATTCTCTCAATTTCTCAACTCCTAATTTTGTAGCATAAGTTCACATAAGCATTAGCATTAATTTGTCATTGTCTTTATCATATTTTTTAACATGATTATTCATAACTCTTCATGATTGTTTATTCCAATTAATAAGAATTAATAATACTAAAAAATCAAAAAATTTGATTTTTATTTCACATGTTAGAAAGAGAGAGAGAGAGTTTTGGAAGAAATGTGGGGGTATTTTGAGATTTTAAACTCCTAAAAGTATAAATGTAATATATTTTAACTATAAATTATAATATTTGAGTTCAAGACAAAAGGAGAAAGATGATTGGATTCAAAAGTACAAATGAAAATAAAAATAGGACAAATTTTAAAAAACGTCCTATTTACAAAAAATTTGTCAAAACCGATCTATTCTAAAAAAAATTGTCAAAACCGACCTAGTTTCAGCCGTCTAGCTGAAACTGGGTCGGTTTTGACAAATAAAAGTCTAAAACTTCACGGGACTTGAAGTCCCGTGAAGTTTAGCAGCCATTTAATTAAGCTGCGCAGAAGTTTTTTTTACTCATGAAACTTCCAAATGGCTCATTTTACTTAATGAAATGCTCATTTTCAAGCTACTCTCCGGAAAAGATTGAGAGAGAGAGATCAGAATCCCGTCACCAGGAAGGGCGGTGACGGTACCCCAGGCAAGAGAAAGAGAAGCGAGAGCAGTGGCTCAGAAGAGAGATGTGGGACCCCTTAGAGGAGGAGTTACGCTCCTCACGCTTGATTTGTTTCTTTCTCGTTCTTGTTAGTTTTGCACTCAAGAATCCACACTCTCTTTAGAATGAGTCCCGCTTTGTCTGGGTGTGCTTTATAAAACAGTGGGACTGAGGATCAGGGAGGGTAGCATGGAGACAATGTGGGGCGGGTGGCTGACGCTCCTACTCCTTCCCGCGCTAGAAATTCAGCTCAAACTTCACGGGACTTAAAGTCCTGTGAAGTTTTTTTCTACTAAAATTTTTCACGGGCCTTGAAGTCCCGTGAAAGATTTGTCACCCTTAATTAATGTTATTATAGCATGCTAAACTTCACGGGACTTCAAGTCCTGTGAAGTTTCAGACTTTTTTTTTCTCAAAACCGACCTAGTTTCAGTTTCAGCGCGATGACTGAAACCAAGTCGGTTTTGACAATTTTTTTAGAATTGGTCGGTTTTGACAATTTTTTTTTATAAATATGACGGTTTTTAAAATTTGTCCATAAAAATACTTGGATTTAAACATAAATCAGCTTAAAACTTTAGATTAGAGACAAAAAAAAAAACCCTTTTTTTTAACCATCACACGAAGCACGGACATTTCCATCTGCCCACCTGAAAGTTTTATCGGGGAACCAATCACCAAACACTGCTCGCTATCAGCCTCCATCTTTGTGACACGTGGACGACTCAGATGTTCCCTTCCCAAAACCCTCAAAATCGGGAAGAAGATAAGGCGCGCTCGATTCACTCGCGGCTCCAACGTCACCGTCTCAGCGATCGCGACGCCGAATCCTTCTCGATTCAGCGTCGTAGGATGAAAGGAGGCTGAGAGCATCGAGCGGTGGTTAATGGCGTCCTCATCTTCAACCTTCCTCTTGCTCCACTTCCCCCGGTCTCCCTCCTCTCTTCTTCTTCCTTCATCTTTTAATGGCCTTCAGCTGCCCTTTTCCCCTCTTCGAGGCGTCCGAAGGGGCCTCGCTTTGTGTGGGAAAGCCCCGAGGTCGCTGGCGGAGGGGAAGAAGGGGGTTGTCGATGACGGCGCTCTGGTTCAGGACGACCCAGTCGAAGCGGAAGCTGCTGCTGCCGCGAGTGAGGTGATCGCTCGGCCGCAGCGGCCGGCGGTTTCTTCCGACCCGATTTCGCTCGGCATCAAGGAGCCTGTCTATGAGGTTCTGCTCTCTCATTTTCGGCTCTGATTTGTTCAAATTGTTGAATCTCTATCTTAAAGATTGTAACTTGCTGTGGTTAGATGTGAGGAGCTTAGAATCTGAAGCTATGCATGAAGAATTTAGCACCAGGACAATTTTTTTTTTTTTTGAACTAGGATAAAAATTCATGAAATTTCTCTATTAAAAAGTTGAACCTTTTGAGGTTAGACGCGAGGGATCTATAATTGGGATATGGGTTTTTGATTATAGGACAAGAATCCCATTGATTATGTAGTCAAGCCATAATTTTTTTGATTAGAAAATGTTTTAATTTTGGGAACTAGCCTGCGTATGAGAATAATTTTTGGATTGTAGTCTGATGCTAACTATAATCCTTTAAATTTGATTTGGTACTTCAGGTGATAGAAGTGACTCCAGATGGGTTGTTGTCCACCAAAAAGATTAACCGGCGGCAATTGTTAAAATCGAGCGGTAATTTTCAAATAAATTCCTTAAAAAAGATTTTTTCTAAAGGCTCCTCACAATTATATTGCTCATCTCAAACATCAAATGTGATGCAATTGCGAATAACCTTGATCAGCTGAACCAACAAAATGAATGCAGCCCGACCTTTGTGGACATGCCATCATGGTTGAATTTCTAAACAGTCAAACATTAAAAAGGATTCGGTACTTGTTCAACTTTGTCTATGTTCCATTTGAACAATGCTGAAATCCAGTCCTTGGCAACATATACTTTGTGTTGGCATGAAACTAAAGGGCCATATGGTGAGAAAATAGACCCGTTGCGTGGTCTAAATAGTTCTTGTATATGCAACTGAAGAATGAATTTCCGATTTCTCTTGGACCTTTAAAGATATGGTTGAAGAGGGAAGATAGCATGCAAGGAAAATTGGAATATATTCTTCTCTAATGCATCAATACTAGGCAAAAAGCCCAGATAAACCCGTGCCTGAAATATATTTTTTGGTCTTGATGGACCGTCGGTTCTTTCTTTCATCTCTAGAACATGATGGTCTGAGCGATTAAACTTTGTTCAAAATTTATCATAAAGACAGCTACGATGTGGTGCATGTCCTTAAAAACTGATTTCTTATTTTGATTTTTCGCTTTATCAATTAATATCATAGAGACATTGAATTTCCTATCACATGTGGTCCGGATAGAGGGGCCTATTGATGGTCTCCTATGAGGATATATAGGCCATCATGCACGCGCTACAATTTTTTGCCTTATTTATTATGTATTTTTAGTGAGGCTAGCCACTTATTACACCCAAAAAAAATTTATTAGCATTTTCATCATCTGATGTCCAAATGAAGTTTTCTCTCTGTCATGTGGTACTTAATGTATTCTAGAGAGATCCTGTATTCTCTTATGTGTTGAACATGCACTTATAGCATAATGGAGAGAGAACTTCATTTGTGCACCAGATAATCTGAGTGCTTATAAAAAAAAGTTTAATCCTTTAAGGGTAATAATTTGACTAATCCTTTAGGGCCTGTTTGGATTTGTAGGGGGTGAAGGGAAGTTAAGGGAAACTGAGTGAAGGGAAGGGAAGGGAATTCCCTTCCCCTTGGTTACACCCCAATTTGGGGGGTAACAATTTTTATACTATTAGGGGGTGAACCAAGGTGAATGGAGGTGAATGGAGGTGAATTAACTTCACCTCCTAAGTGTTCCCAAACAAGGTGAATGGTTCCCCTAACTTCCCTTCACCCTCATTCCCCTCAATCCAAACAAGCCCTTAATGCACAGGTGTATTTGTCGTTAATCCTTTATTTTAATACAAGGTCTCTGACATTTCATCATTGACACCAGGTCTTCGCCTTCGTGATATCAGAAGCGTCGATCCATCATTATGGTTGACAAATTCAGCACCCTCTTTGCTGGTAAATCGAATTGTTTCATATGGAGCTGGCTTTTCCCTATTCAACTTTAAGGAACAGTAACATCTTATTTTAGTCAATGATTTAGTTATCTACTTCAGAGTGCGTGCATTGTTTCATGATTGTAAGTAGATTATCATATGCATTAGGCTAATTTTTTTCAAGTTACCCTGATTCCTGAATCACTGATAAAAAAAGATTGTGTATTGTTAATGTAGCAAATCTTATGCCATCATTATTGTTGAATTTTATTTTCTGAGTTATACATTACGTGTAATTATACTTGTAGGTGCGAGACCAAGCTATATTGCTAAATTTTGGTTCGTTGAGAGCAATTGTCATGCGTGAACGTGTTTTCATTTTTGACTATAATCGGTATGTGCACTTTCTATCTGGATAATTATCAATTAAATATTATACCTGTTCTTATCATTTCACCTATTTTCAATTGTTTATCGAGCCTATCTTCTCGGATCATTCAGGAGAGGAGCAAAGGCCTTTCTCAGATTACTGTTACCTCGCTTAAATCCGAAAAACATCAATGGTGGACCAACCATGCCTTTTGAGCTTGAGGTATGCATGATTTCAATATTTTTTCTGCGGCACTTTACATGAACCTTGGAGCATTTCTTTTCTTTTCTTTTCTTTTTCCCATTATTCTAACACTACTTTAACGTTAATTGAAGCATACACCGAGCAAGTGCTTGTTGACTCTTCATCTTAATCGTTAGAATGTAACTAGTTAACTTTAACCTTTTCTATAAATCAAAATTCTGACTTCTGTAGCTGTTGAAGATCGAAATATTGTATTAGTAAAGAATTACTTGGAAAAGTGTGATTCTTGCCAGGATTCAAATTATACTAGCTCTAGAAGCTTTATATCTTCCTGGCCACCTTTCTCTCCTAATGCTGTTTGCTTTCAATCTTTTCATTTTTTTCTTCCCTAGTTCCCTTTATATCCCATTTGCTTCACTTTTTATTTCATTATTTAAGATCTGATTTCCAATTATGCAGCAGAAAGTCAACATTTCTCTATTGTATGTTATATTTTTATGAAATAAGATATAACAAATTTGAAGGGCTGAACCTTTAGCAATAGCATTTTATGCCAATTGTTGTTCCAATTACTTACCACAATGATGCAAAAGTTCATGACTATCTATCAGCTTAGCATGAACCTTTGCCAGACCAATAGAGCTGCTGAGTGCTTCCTTGTTTCCTTGCATGTGCTGGCGTAGTGCAAAGAGATCTATCTAAACAATTTCTGCGCTCTGAGCTCTCTTCTCTCCTATCTTTCTCCATTCTTAGAGTTTGACATCCAATATAGAATCCTTTGGAAACTGAGATGGACGGATCACATATCTTAGCTTATGTTGTTTGGGTTTCTTCATGTATATGGGGTTCTTTGATGTTAATTTGTTGGTGCTTTCCCTTAAGAACGCTGCATGAAGCCATGTCCTGTTGTCTTTTCTACTTCACTGTTACGCATGTTCAAGAGAGTGTAAGTGGGTGGTACCGGTTGTCCTTTAGCAGATTTTATCCTTTTATTAAATACCCAATATAATATGGCTGCAGATGACAAACCACATAGGAAACTCCTCACGTACTTTAAATTCTTGCCCTTTCCATATGTCATGTAATAGATTCTATATGGATATTGTTAACGGTTCATGCATTTTTTTTCTTTTAACGAGTATGTAATGTATTAGCATTTAGGTCCTATCCTCATAAACCAAATACTAATGTTTGCCTATGAACCTTGAATCCATGGAAGTTAATTGATGAGAGGACCCATATGGTTGGAATTCGTTAATGAATGACAGGCATGACAAATATCCGATCACGGAATTGATTATTCTTTACTGCGTTTTATTTCTTGATGATACTTCATCTTTGAATTATATACAAAAGGATGTTTAAAGACCAAATAATTGATCAACTTTCTTTTATTTATCGGTTAATGCAATTTTTAACAACTTGGCATTAAATTTCTTAATTTAACCCACTGATAGTTATACCGAGTATCCTGGAATTTGAGCTAGAAAAATCTGTACAATCCACGACATTTGCTCACATTAGCCTTTTATGTTTATTCTTTTTCTTTTTCTACCTCTTTTGGCCTAAGGACAAGGAGCGATAAACACTTTAGAATTATAAAATGGTTGGTTACCGTGCAAAGTTGTGTAACTAACAATAGTTGGATGATGCTTTTCGAAGATTCAGACTGCTTATAATTGGCTGTATAGAATTTGTCAGGATGACCATTTTAAGGCCTTTTTGTCCTTGGGCCTTGATGCATCATTAAATGCCTTTGATTTCTCTTCATCAATCTGCAACATGCAGCATTTGCATTAGCCAATTCTGAGGACCAAACCATAAATATTCACCCTTGGATATGCCTATGTGATAAATTGTTTTCCATTAGAAAGTGAAGCGTGTCATAAGTAATTTAAACGGCATTTTGCGAGTGCCACTAGAAGAACTGTACGATAATCCATATTGAAAGAACAAATGCTTATTCTCTCTAATCTCTATTTTTTTTCTTTTTGTTTAGTTGTTCCCTTCTGTAGTTAGTTGAAAACTAAATTCTCTGTAAAATTAACTGCTCCATGAAAGAGAGTACAAAATCTTCTGAAAAAGAAATTAGTTATCTGCGCCAGTGATTTAGCACATGATTTAATCTTGACTATATACCACAACGTATCAGTAATTTTATTTATTATTTATTTATTTTTGTAGTTTCACCTGAAAACTTCTAGATGTTTGGTTTTGTCCACTTGAGTGGTTTCTCCAATCTGACACATCTTTTATCTACAAACATCCACAAAATGTTCTTTTACCCCTGATATTGATGTTCTTTCTGTGTTTTGTCATAGGTTGTAGAGGCAGCATTACTTTCTCGGATACAACGCTATGAGCAAAGGTTAATGGATTTAGAACCTCGTGTGAGTATGGAACATAGTGAGTATATTTTGTTCTTCATAGGAATGTTTCCAGTCATAGATGCATTTTATTGGGGACATCAATTATTATTTTTTTGTTAATTTATTTTCCATCATTGGAAGAGATTAAGGGGTTTGCAGTAAAGTGTAAAATTTTCCAATAAGTGAGGGCCTTTGCGTATGCAACCTTTTTGTATGCAGTCTTGTTACATGCTGCATTGCTCATCAAGTCATCTCTTGTCCGCATGAATAATTAAACATCCACAAGCAGTCTTCAAATCTTCATTCTTATGATTTTGGGATCCATTGCATGTTCTTATGGTCGTTGGTGTTTTCCTCCACACATTATCCTGGTTTTGAAGACTCAAAGAACTCAAAATATTGTCGAGGCCTTGACTTATACCCCAATAAACATAATAGTCTTTGTTTAAGATTTTGAGGTTTGCCTAATGTACAAGACCAACCAATAACACCTAGCCTTTGTCTTAAACTTTTGGTGTCCCGCAAATCCTTTTCTCTAATCTATTTTGTTGAGGATTACCTCCTCAAAGAATGCTTAACTGTATAACTTGATGGGTCTAAATGCTACTGCTGGTATATAACACCCTAATGTGATGCTTGTTTCTGGTTTGCAGTATGTAGTGCTGATACGATGTCATACTAATGTAGTCGCTCAGCTATCTAGCGAAATAAATAGTCTTTAGGATGATATCTTGAGGTCAGTTGAGTGCAGTACCTTTTTTTGGTGCAAGTATGAACCGCCTATTGACCTTTACCGACTCCAAAATAGGAGTAGTCACTGTAGTGACCAACCATCTTATTGAAGACCCATCATTCACTATTCGTCATAGATATTATGTGGTGAGTGACTAATGGTTGATCAATTTACAGGTTTCAGATAAAGCGAAGAAGTTTTTTATTTTAAATTCTACACCTCCAAGAGATCTTCTTTTCCCCCCTTCTCTAGAGCATTGTTTAAAGTTTCCATGCCTATTCTCAGTCCATTTTTTTCCTATCTGAATTGACTAATATACTTGTATTTAATTAGTTGCCGTACCATTGTAAGCTTAAGGGGATATAAATTGGTGAAAGCTACGTTTGCCTCTGACTCTCTTGAGACAAAGTGTACATGCCATGCAGATGATTGTGTAACACATTTAGACATGGCACAACATGCACATGTATGTAAATCTTTTAGGTGTAAAATATTGAAACTAAACTTTTAATTTTGAGAGCATTACTATAATCAAGTTCTGTAATTAAAATGAGGTATGTTGTGCCAAGTGTGAGATTGTTGGGTTCGATTAATCCAATGAACCTATGTGGCCCAACGTACTCGATTTTGGGTTTGATTTGAAGTTGCCATCGCTTCATGTTAGGATCAGGATGCTAACCGCATGGTCTGGTTAGACAGTTTTATGTTTATCAAGTTGGGTGGTTATCTTGAATATCTAAATGATAGGATCGATCAGAGTGTAATCCTACGATTGTAATTAAACCATTATGGGTAGGGTTAATCACAAATATCTATATAAAGGGTGGGAGTCCCTCTCAACCGTACGCAGAAAAAAGACCTAATTCTCATCATTGGCTATGAGACATTGGCTATACGGGGGGAGAGAGGAGAAGACTTCCATTGTTATCGACGGTGAACGGTAATTTAGATCTATATTTCTAGTTCAATTTTTCATGCATAGATCGTTATATTATCCATCAGGTGGCACAATAGGCACATGTATGTAAATCTTTTAGGTGTAAAATATTGAAACTAAACTTTTAATTTTGAGAGCATTACTATAATCAAGTTCTGTAATTTTTTTAATAACTTATAAGCCAGAGAAGGCAACCGGCCATCTAAACTAGGGGTGTGCAACGGTCGGTTCGGTTCGGTTTTTACCAAAATTTGAACAACCGAACCGAACCGCCTATAATTCAAAACCGAACCGAACTGTTACAAGTCGGTTCGGTACGGTTCGGTTCGGTTTGTTCGGTTCTAACTTTATCAAATTTCTTATCAAACAACAAACTATGTTAAAGAAAAAAAGATATCAACAAAGTAGGAGATTATGAAGCATTAAACACTGATATAATGATATTGTTTTCAACCCATAATGATTCAGAAAATGAGTTTAGGGTTTGAGTCTTTGACTCTTTAGGGACGGGTCGAGTAGGGTTTGAGATCAAAATGGGTAGTATTGCACTATATTCGGTCTGTTCGGATCGGTTCGGGTTGAAAAGTTTTCAAACCGATCCGAACCGCCCTACTCATAAAACCGATTTTTCTGGGTCGGTTCGGGTCGGTTCGGTCGGTTTTTTCAGTTTGGACCGAACCATGCTCAGCCCTAATCTAAACAACTAGCTCCAAGTTGAATCTTCGTTCAGCAATTGATTTTGTGCCGTCTCTAGTGACCAAAAAAGAAAGTAGTTATAGTATTTATTGAAGGCACATGGGATAGAGTAGTAGAACTCCAGGTTCGTTTGTAAGTTATACAGGTCATAACTATAATTTTCAATTGGGACATGGGGAATAACCGTGTTTATCAAAATTCACCCACCATAATAATCGTGTATAATTATATTTTAAATAAGCGGGTGCCTAGCCCGCCAAGGTCTAGTTATGCTTAGGCCACCGCCTAGATTTTGAGAGCGTCTAGGTGAGCATAGGTTGCTTACGCAGACTACACCGGTTAGGTCTTGATCGTGATTTCCTCCGCCTCCACGTCCTCCGACCTCCTCCAGCCTCCTCCACCAACTACGAACACCTCCATATTTTGCCAGGGATAATGTTGAGCAAAGTCATTCTTGTTTCCATTTTCCTAGCTTGATTCTAGGTGATATATTTGCACATACTGTTTGTCCTAGCCATAGTAGTCGGGAACATGGGATGCTATAGCGAACTGTGACCCGGGTTCTATCGCCCCAGATTTGCATAGAACACGACCCAATTCACCAACCCCAACGATCCGATTTAAAATTCAAATGAATTAAAATTTGAGAAAAAGAACTCTTTTTTAAAAGAATAAGCAACAAATAACGTGAGAAATTAAGAAAATAAAGTATGCATAACTTAAATGCAATATGATTCCGAAGGTTCTTTTACCATCATTGGTATCGACTAGCATATTTTTTAAATTTGACTTTTGCAAAACCTGTGATACATTTAAGAACCGAACCTAAAGCATCCATGTTCCCTGGCATACTATATAAGCGTACCCCCTCATACCCAATTCCTAATGAGTGGCGTACAACGCTTTCTTACCCACCCTAATATCCCATGAACAGGAATGAACTGGGTCCCATGCAACTATGGTCCTAGCTCTCAATAATTTGTATTTTGCTGTCTCGAATGAGGACAGATACTGTGACATTTAGCATAGATATCTAACTTATTTAGAGAATATGTCCTTTAACCATTGCATCATTCGGATGAGTTTCCAAGCAATTGCTTATAGGTATTGATCAGGTTTCTCAGATTTCAAATACATATTGTATATTCCGTGGAAAATAGCTGCACCTGAGGCTATTCCCGGCACATCTTCTTCTCCTCTTCATCCCGGCTAAACTCTTGCATTCCATATTTGTGCTTGACACTTTATTTTCTCTAGTGTAAGCTTATTGACTGACAACTAATGTTGAATTTTGGGGTTTCAGGTTACTGCATTATTGGAAGTTTTGCCTAACCGCTTGACAGCTGATGTGTTGGAGCAGCTCCGTCTCAGCAAACAGACCCTTGTATGGTTCTATCATCTGAACAGTCTTATATACCTAAATAAAATTCTTGTATATTTATTTGATCTAGTTGCCTAAAAAAACCAAAGGTTGAATTGGGTTCGCGAGCAGGGGCACTCAAACAGATGCTTCTTGATCTTCTAGAGGATCCCCATGAAATTCGTCGCATATGTGTGATGGGAAGAAACTGTACATTAAGGAAAGGAACGGATGACATGGAATGCTCCCTTCCTATAGAAAAGGAAATTGCTGAAGGTATTATTGTAGTTGAATATAATTCAGTTTACTTATTTATCTTTGTCCGTGTGAAATCATTTTGTTTGTTTAGTTAAGATTTGTATGGATATAACTGTTGAATGATTTATGGTTATAGAATTGACATGAATTGATACTGACTCTATTGGTCTCTCTCCTAGTTCCTCTGTTTCTTTCTTCTCATCTTCTTCTGCGTCCTTTATTTTCTTTTTCTGTAGGAGAAGAGGAAGAGATTGAAATGCTTTTGGAGAACTATCTACAAAGGTAATCTGTTGTCATCATTTAAATCAACCATTTCAAATTACTCTTTTGAATTATTTTCTTATTTCTATTATTTTCTTGTCCATCTTCTGGTACTTATAAATTTAGCTGCCAATGCTTTTTAGTAACCAATATTTATACTAAGAATGAAATGATGGCATACTTGTAATCTAGTATAAAATACAACTTAGATTTCTCTGCACTTTATCGGAATGCTACTAGTTCTGGTGGATTCAGCAATATAGTCAAGCAGTACATGGTAAGAGAGATTCTCTAGGTAAATAAATATGTTTCCTACCAAAGCTGGACTTATCTTCATCCTTCACAAGGACAATACATGCATCACATGGGTTTCATGATAACCAATCCTAAGTAATAATATGTGCACACTGTCTGCCATTAAAGAAAGAAACTGGGAGGATGTTGTATTAGCTACGTGTCACTTAATAGTGCAGCCATCTGTTACATTGGATGACTTTTGGTGCTTCGAGAAAACCATAGGATTCAGAGTATGCATATGACGCCACTCTGGCCAAAACCAATGTAGTCTTTCAGATAAATTTAAATTTAAATATTTTCAGTGCCCAATTTTTCCTATCATATGTAGTCTCTTCTAGGAGGTCCTGGAAGGTAAAGGACAAAGCAATTAAGAATTTTCAGTTTAGGAGATGAAACCAACATGACAGTAATGACAATATTTTATCAGTGTCTTTGTTTCTATAGTAAATACTCTTTGTGCAAAGATAAAACAAGTAGTCTTTCGGGTAATTGATAAATTAAACTTTTTTCTTCAAATGTTTTCTTGCAGAGAAAAATAAAAATAAATATCCATTTTGAATCTATTCTAGTATTTGTTATAGTGGCTGATGCTATAGATGTACTAGCTATACCTGCAAGTCTAGGACCCTAGGGGTATAAATATTAGTAATTGGCTGTTAAATCCATAGTTGTCGAATGGCTGTGATTGTGCAGTTTTTGAGATCTCTATGAAAATTCATTTGAAACACAATAATCACTACCCATCGTGCTATAATTAGCTAGAAAGAAGATTTGTATATCTGCTTATTTAAAATAAAGGTTTAATAGTCTAAAAGCCTGAGTACTTCCATTTTTTTTATCTTTGTTACCTTCAAAATCTCAGGGCTTCTTTCCATTTTAACTTTTTTAATACTTCAATCTAAGCAAAGTTATCTTTTTTAAAATAATTTATTTTCTAGATTCAATTTTGTTGGCTATATGACTTCTTTCTGAATCATGTCTAAGGCAACCATAAAACTGGACCTATTTATATTTTTACTTTCCTCTTAAACTTTCCTATGATTTATTTTGCCATATTTAATAAGGTTTCAATGCAAGCAAATTTGTTTTTGATGTATGATCGAAGAGAGATTTATTGTGGGATTGGTACCAATTCAGATGAGACAAGGGCTGTTTAATTGAGACTTTGGTCTTCTGGGTTGCAGGGATGTAGAAGAGGGAGATTGGATCGGTTAAGATAGAGATAAGGTGATGTAAAACGAAACAGGGGGTCCATCAGAATCAGCGATTTAATTCGAATAATACAACGTTTCGCCAAAATTCATAATATTCGGTAGGAAATTAAATAAAACAGTTAATACGACAGATGGGTTTTAACAAGATTTGCAACAATAGTTACGAACAACTCCAATCTCAAATATTTTAATCGCAATATTAATTATCATTTCGCAAGTTTCACAATCAATATCAAAATTTCAGCAGTCACATGTTCAGTACTCTTAACGCACAATATAATTTAAGCAGTAAATATATGATAATAATTTAGAGATGTAATACTCATGCAATTAACTAACAAAATGAGATTAATAGGAAAATAGAGAGAAAACGAAACCTTCGTCGGTCTGAACAGACTTGACGTGAGGAACCTCTGGAGGTGATGCGACGGCAGAGGTCTGACGACGACGAACTGAGCGACGATGTGGCGGGAGGACGTGGTCGAGAATGGATGTGCAACAAATGAGACTAAACCACTCAATAGTGAACTCAACCAGATCCCACAATTCAGATTCCACCAAATCAAAAGCTAATCTAAAAACAGAGAGATCGACTGTTTGTTGAGAATTAGGAGGACTGTTTGCTTCAAAGAGGGCCTGTGATGAACTCGGAGGAAAGAACCGAAGCAAGGAAGTTGTTGTCGAGGATCTCTTGACGCCGATGGATGCTAAGATGGTTTCAAACAGCAAGCAGGGCCTGGTTAGGATTCTCTGTGACATCAACGAGGACTTGAAAACTGATTTAAGACCAAGAGAGGAGGCGATGGTGGTTGCGGGTCGTGTCGAGGTCAGAGATGAGCAGAAGTGGAGGGGCTATTGGAGGTGGAGGAGCAGGGAGGGTTGGTGGCTGCTCATGGTTGAGGAGGAGCAGGGAGGAGGCGGCGGATCTGTTGGAGGGACGGCGAGCAAGGCGGCGAATTTGGAATTGATGAGCGGGAAGGCGCGGGTGGTCGGGACTGTGCTGAAGGGAGGAGCGGCGGCTTGTGGCGGTGCTGGAGATGGGTGACAGAGGTTGTTTGAAGAATAGAGGAGATGGGTCTAGTTGTGACTGCTGGAAGAAGGGGAAGAAGAGAGGTAGGGTCGGAGGTTGAAGAAAGAGGAACGGAGTTTATTTGGCAGTTGAGAAGAAAGAGGATGGGTATTTGTGTGGCGGCTGAGGAAGGAGATGAACAATGCAGATTTTTTTTTAAACGAAGTACTTCTTTGACGGCTGAAGAAGAAACGAAAATAATGCTAGGGTTTCACACCTCAATTAAGCAAATAATTTTCATTCATTTTTTCTTCAATCCTTTCATAAGTCTCATACAACTTTATTATAAAGAAAACTACTACGTGCACACAACGTGCAAACAAAATGGAAACAAATAAAATTCCCTCAAATCACTCAACTACCAAATTAAAACCTAATTCGAAATTAAAATCTAAACTACCAAATTTAAATTACAATTCGAAATTCAAATTTGAAAAAAAATCAATTAATCAGATATTGCCATTCTTGTCCTCATCATAAGGCCTCTTGCGAGTAGAGGGGGAAAGCTGGAAAGGATTAAGATTAGGGGTTTAGGAATCGCTCTTAGGCGTCACACCTTACATCTTGAGCAGCTGGTCTGACATTTGGATCGATGACTTATTACTGGAGTTTTACACCCATCATTGCATCCCACAATCTAGAGAAATCAGTATATTTTTCAGAAATGCCTTTGTCCTCTTTATGAAGGAAAACTAGTTTTTTATAGACTTGCAGGAACTTAACCATTTAGAAAACCTAGTAATAAGAAAGAATTTCAATTATAAGGGAAAAAAAACTCATGACATTTTACCTAGACAGTTCAGTTCTTGTGTTTCTAGGAGACTTAGCTCTCATGAAAGCTTTCAGAATAGGTCACGTTGCAAAAGTATTGATGTTAACATTTTGATTATCACAATGCTATAATTTTAATATGCTAGATGAAGGCTTCATTGTTTTCAATGAAAGCCTATATTTTTTTGGCTTTGTGTAGATCAATTGCTTTAGTAGATTACTCATGACATGCATAACTAATGATTTTTGTACATAGTTACAACTTAAATATATGGTTTCCAGCGATAATTAGGATATTTTACTCTGGGCCATAGTTTTTTTGCCATATTTATCGTACTATACTCATATTTATCAATGGCCGATACTAACAAAAGTGTAAACCTTCATTCCACCCATCAAGGAAAAAACTGGGAAAATATGTAGGATATTTCTCCATGACAAAGTTGTCATGCCCATCGCTATAGGTCACACCACACGTGTTTCCATGTCTGACCCTTAAGATTATGTAAAACATTTATTCACGTAAACAATTGGTACAGCATGGAGATTATTATGACCTTTTTCATGAAAAATGACTATTTATAAATTATGTACCTGTTACTGTTCTTTCCCTCTTGGATTACTGAATTGTTTTAATGTACACAGGTCCTATCACCTAGTCTGCATTTTGTGGAACTTCCACGTCTCTCTCTTAACATGCTTTTATCTACAAATTAGAGGTTTCAAGAAGGCTCTCATGTTGGACACTTACAGATGCTTGTAAATATAAAACTGGACTTGCACAGAGCGACAGACAGCTACCTATGTGTAGAATACTAAATCATTATTGACTTATACAAATGGGAACATACTGAAAATAAACATTTATAACAACAGAAAAACCCTCATTGCTTGTGTTATAGGGTTCACTGAAGATTAGTGGTTATGTGAGCTGCTCGAACTTAAACTATGCACTGGTCATGTGCATATACACCCATATCTTTACCTCTGCATATCCAAATTCTGTGATGAATAATTAATGACTAAATTCACAAATTAATGAAAACTCTGTGGATGGATGAAGAATTGATATGCCATCTTTTAAATAAAACCTAATTGCATAGAACTTTTGTTGATGGTGTAACTAAGTAATTTGTTTCCTTGTCTTACAGATGTGAATCTTGTCATGGTCAAGCAGAAAGGCTCCTTGATTCAGCGAAAGAAATGGAAGACTCAATTGCTGTGAATTTAAGGTCTTGATCTGGCTTGCTTACTTTTAGATGCTTACTGTATTTACTTGTTCATTTTACAAATATTAATATATTATGTCCTTCTATTGCCTTACATATATATAATTGTTAGAAGATGCAGCTGGCTAACTGTTCTTAGAATAATCAGAAACATGCCAGGATACTGAAGTTCTTAATGGCAGAATCCTGAGATGGATTTGCCTGCATTACTAATTCAACTCAAGCCTTTACAAATGGAGAAAGCAAAATAGCCGGCTAATTGTGACTGTTGAGGTAGATTTACCAATAAGGATGTTAGTGAATATGACATTCTTTGCCTGAATGGCTTTGTGAAATTACAACGTGATTAATCCCTAATCTCAGTAAGATGGATCCAGGAAGAAGCACAGAGATTCGTAAAATTCCTGACTTCTCAGGGCTTAATTACTGGTTGTTTTGTTAACTAATTAACAATCTTGTATATGCATGAAACAAGTTGGATCAGCAACAGACAATAAGATGAAAGATGAGTTACTATGTTTACCACTCAAAACCATAAAAACAGCTCAATAGCATAAAGAGGTATAAATAATTGGGTAGTTTTGCATGAAAGTACCATAAACTATTTTTATTAGAGAAAAATAAACCACAACTTTTTCACTAAACTATCATGACTGAGGCATTATTCTGTAAGTTGGCATGTGATATTGATGTGACATATTTTGAACATCTTTGTTCTTATGTTCTTTATATAACTACTCTCTCACCCTCTCCTGCTTCTTAGCTGTTAGGGATATTTTAGACTTTTTAACAACATTTTTAACGCTATTAGTATAAATTTATGTTAGTATGTGTTATCTTGTCCGCAAATTTGGAAGTTTGTGATATTTTTCTCTTATGAAAATAGTTTAAGGTAGCTTTGTGCAAAAATTTTCAGGTTAGTTTTGTGAAATTTACCCAAAATTGTAACACAAACTCATGTGAGGCAGACCGCTTATGTCTTTTGCCTGTTGCAAAGTTCAGAAATTAGGGTGTAATTATTTATAACACCAACAGAATGGTATTGATGCATTTACAGTCTACCTTCACATGATCTCATTGGTATGGTCATATTACTATCACCGTATTGAAATCATGAATATGAGACTTCGAGACAGTTTTGTAATGTTTATCCCTTGAGGTGTACAAATCTTATTTTTGTCCAACGAAATGAAGAAACTATTTGTCTTTTGACATTCAGTTTCTTTTGTTTTATACAGTGTGATTTCTTGTAGCTAAGAGGTGAAGCTTGTGGATGTCACTTAGTTTCATTATGTAATTGAATTAGATTGGCAATCTAAGCACAGAGAGTAAGCATGAGTTGTATATTAGTCATGACACTACTTTTTACCATGAAACCTCCGTTAATGGTTTACTTACACTTTGTTTACTTGCTTTCAGCTCTCGCCGTCTTGAGGTAAGCAGAGTGGAACTACTACTTCAAGTTGGGACATTTTGTGTGGCCGTCGGTGCTTTGGTAGCAGGTATTCTGATATCCTGAACCCTGAACTTTTATGCATCACATTAGTTTATAAGGCCAGGTAAAATTTAATATAAAAATATTTTAAAAATGCCTGGATGGTATTTTTCTTTGTCTATTTACTCCCAATTTCCTACCTTGTCTAGAAATTTAAACATTCATCTTAACAATGGGATCTCATTTGTAATTGCATTGCTCATAACATAGTTCTGATTTAGTCGAGATGTTATAACTTTCAATGGAGTTCACATCCATGAACACGTGCAACAATCTCATGAACATTTTCTTTGGTTAAGGTTTCCTTACTGCAATTGAAAGTCTCAGTTAGAAAACAAATTGATCGATAGTACGGTTCATATTGATTCTTTTCTTTCAATTTATCAGGAATTTTCGGGATGAACTTGAAATCTTACCTTGAAGAACAAGTGGTATACTTCCAGAACTTTCCCTTTTATCATAATTCAATTTAATGGTATTATGTTTCCTTTGTATCATTGGATCTCTCCTGGTTGCAGTTTGCATTTTGGCTTACAACAGCAGGAATAATAGTTGGTGCAATTGCTGCATTCTACGTTATGTATTCTTATCTGAAATCTAGAAGGATACTGTAGATAGGATACTGTAGGTAGATTGAAACAAGTATGGACATATTCTTAGTAATTTGACACTTGATTATAAATAAGAGATGAGAGAGTCTTATTCTTATTGCTCCTTCCCCTTCTTTGTGATAATTGTACATTCTGAAAGGGAGAGATTGGGGAATTAAGTTTTGGAGTAATAGAATGTAGAGTACGGTTTCCCCATTTTGCTAATAATGAGTCTCCTTGTACCAATTGATAGATAAGAGATGCACATTACGAAGTTGATGATTTCATTAACAGCAGTAAATTACAAGTATTTCCTGTAGTTATATTCGTTCAACTATGCGTTCCCCTTTTGAGACTTCCAATTTGTATACTATCAAGTTCTCACTTGGATGCATAGGAGATTTAAGCCGCAGGCTACAGAATCAGCCTATTTTTTGTTTTTTGTTTTTGGTTTATCTTTCTAGGCCAACACCGTAGATTGTAGAGATCAACGAACAGCTGAGTCCAGGTTAGTGAAGATAACAAACATTAACAATTTTTTTTTCTTTTAACTTGAAACATTAACAATGTTTAGACAATGAATAGGGGGAACTTTATTAATGTCCTAAAAATCTTTACATTGGACCCTCGAGCTCACTTGCAATAACCATACTATATATATTAGAAAGAATGGATATGAAATGACAGCTCATTTTGCTATGAGCTATCAATAGATATCCATATTGTGAAACTCATTCTACTTGTCACATCAAAGGTGTGTGTCTGAACTTCTCTATCTCTTGGTAGTTTATTTTTCTACATGAGCTGTCTCCTCATAACCATCAAACCATATATATATTAAGAGAAATTTTCTTTTCAATCTTTGTGAGCTACGGTTTTAGAACTCCAAAAATACTCACAACCATAAAAAGATCAATTGTAAAAGCTCTCACATTTGGAAAAAAGACATCAACAGAAACACTCAACACTATAAAAAACGAAAACAATGTTCTCATGTTTGGACAAAAATGCCCCCAAAGTTATAAGAATCCAAAAAAAGTCAAAAAAACAATGACAATGCGATTAAAATATATGTTTTCTTGACAATTCAACTACAATCCCCCCTACATTTTTTATGACATGCATGCATCACGGGCGCCATAGTACTAGTGAATAAAGAAAAAGGTAAGTTTCATATATATATAGAACCCTCCATCAAATTTGGGAAGTTTTGCACGAAATCCTTTGGACTCTATAGATTAGAGAAAATATCCTGCATTTTCAAATTATATTAAACCCCCTGACTTAAAATATCAGTGTTATTTAGACATGGATTGATAGAGTTAAATCTTGATTATTTCTTTGTATTTAGAACACCAACACTAACTCAGGCCTTTGCCCCCCAAAAAAGCAAATCTAGGGACGTGTTTGATAACTGCACTTAAACGTGTTTAGTAAAAAAAATCCAGTTTAAATCCTGACCCTATTTGGACAAAAAACTGAACGAAGACTTATTTGATTTTGTTACGCTAATTTTGGCCTTAAATTAGTTTCGTTCTCTTCTAATCTAAAACTAAACTGGTTTCAACGGAAACTGATCGTCACTGAGCGGCACTTCACGCTTCACAGAGACAAAAAGGATAAGATCCATCAGTATTATTTATTTCTTTATTTTCCTTGACCATGTACGGATCCGTATACTATTTGTCGTACTTTCGTCTTACATCTTTTAATGATTATTATAGTATAAACAATTATAATGCCTGTTCAAGTCCCGGTTACTACAAAGGGACAGGCAAAAAATTATCAGCAGCTATTGGTTTTTCTAGTTAAAAGTCTCAGGCTCTCTCAACTGCTCACCTACCCTTGGTTGCTTTAAAGAAAAAATAAAGGGGAAAAATTTAAAAAAAAAAAAGAACTGTTCACCTACTGTTGATTCCCTCATACGAGGTTGAGGCAGTTCATAATGGTTGTTCCTGTCTCAGATGAAAGGGCGTATTGAAACCGTACAATTCAGGAATTGACCAGCCAATGACTGAGGAGATCTTGATTATTAAGTTTTAATTAATATATGGCTAACTATCTTATGTGTTGTTTGGGAGTTTAGATGGAAAGTTAAATAATGGAAGTGAAAGGTAGCAAATGCAAGTGAAAAGATAAAATATTGTTTTGGAGTTTATTAGGAGAACCGAAGTAAATTTGTTTTAAATTGCTTGGAAGTTCTAATAAAGAGGAGGGAAATAAAGTGAATATGTATAAAGTTACATAAATATTCTTACATATTGGATATGAGTATATCTTAGCCATTGATTCAAAATCATAAGGGTATAATTTTCTTATCACATTGTAAAATTTTACATTGGTTTCCATTCTATCATCTATCCCCCTAATTGGAGGGGAGAAAAATGAAAGGAAATTTAACCTTCCATTCCATCATTTACCCCCCAAATTGGAGGGGAGGAAAATGGAAGGAAATTTAACATTCCATTCCATCCTCTAACCTCTCAAAAAAACTCTCAAACAATGTGAAATTGAAATTTCACTTTAACTTAACCTCCATCCAAACAAGGTGTTATAGTTTTTTTATCTTGCACTTATACATCTTCACTTATTTTTTTTACAGAATTAAAAAAAAATAAATTTGCACTTTAAATAATATAATTTGTGAACATGAGAATTTGGCCACGAAAACCCCTCCTCGTTTGTTTGCTTTTTTCTTAAAAAAAATGGGAAAATTGTGTCTAGGGCCCAAAATATTAAAGGGGATGTGACTAGACCCCTCTTACTTTTTTTTGGGTGCCAAAGCCCCAAACACAAGAAAAACTTGTGTTTCAGCCCCTCTTTCCTTTCCCAAGACAGCACAGTGAGTCATTAATTAGGAATACCCTAAAATACCCTTCATCCCCTTCCCCTTCCCCTCAAAACCTTTCTGGCATCTCTCCCTCTCCTCTCTTCTCATGCTCAAATCTCTTCAAACCTCCATGAAAATAGGCGGAGGCAACAATGAGAAGAAGCCGCCAAACCCTAATTTCTCATAACCGTGGATCTTACAAGCACCAAGCAGAGCACCCCAATCACTGAATGTTCTTTACACGGTGACTTACACGGTGACTTATTGATGGCTACAAGCAGAAAGAACTGCTAAAAAAGTTACAAAATTTGGTTTGATCCCTTCTTCTATCATGTGGGTGTGGATAGTGATTGGGATATGGCCATTGATTATCATGTGGGTGTGGATTCTTTGTGGTTAGATAGTGATTGGGGATATGGCCATTGATTATCATGTGGGTGTGGATTCTTCTTCTGAGCTTGGAATCTTTAAGCTTTATAGTTTCTTGAAGAAGAAAATCATATGTCTGGGGGTCACAGTGATTATTGCAAGCGAACAACAGCTTGACTGCTTCCATGATTTTTTTAGAGAAGCAGAGCTCCCTTATTAACTTCATACGTTTCATCAACTCAAGATGGAAATTTTTGCCGACGGATATGCTTTAATTTTGAAAACATCTCCTGGCCTGCGAGTGGAGTTGGATTCAGTGGTTTCATCAACTCTCTACTCTTTCTTATGGTTTTGTGTTCTTGATTAAGCATTGACAGTTACGCGATGTATCAGCTTGTTGTAGGAGTATGTGATATCGTTTGTTGTACATGTGAGTGGACTGCTTCTTACAGCAATACTTTTGTTATAGAAATATAAGTCGTACAGAATTTTATAGTATATTGTGGAAGACTTTTGTAATCTGTGAAGCTGTAAGACTAATCATATTATGTATTCAAGCAATATCAGTTGTAAGAATGTAAGAAATTTTGTGTAATGTACTTGTTTAGCTGAGGTATACTATTTTGGCTTCCTGCTAACTCTCAGCTAACTTTAACTAACTTTTAAGTTAAGATGTTAACTTTTAGCTGAACATATTAATTTTTGATTAAAAATGTTAACTACAAGTAAGACATGTTAACATTTAAATGTATATGTTAACTTTCAGACAAGCATGTTGCCTTTAACATGAATATGTTAACTTACACTTGAAAACGTTAACTCTCAATTAAACATGTTAATATTCTGCTATATATGTTTAATTTCTGCCAAACATGTTAACTTTCACTTGAACATGTTAACTCTCAGTTGAACATGTTAACTTTCAGGTGTATATGTTAACTTTCATCTGTATATGTTAACTTTCTTATGAACATGTTAACTTTCAGCATAATATGTTAACTTTCACTATTACATGTCAGCAATCTGCTATATATGTTGTATCAAAACATAACGTAAACATATGGTGGCAAAAATACTAGAAAATACATGTAGTTTTTTATTTGAACCTGCCAATAAAAAGCTACACGTTTACTTGAATGCCAACTTTCTATTTGAACCTGTTAAATATATGTTGTATCAATAAGAACAATAAAGGTCCATATTGTTGCATTGTTTGTCATCCACATCAATTGTTGTTAATATAGAGAGTTCTATTTTTTTAAATAGAAAGTTTTAACTAAAATGCAAGTAATTAATAAACTCTTTTTAAAAATTAGCTTTGTGTGATGTTAGTTTTATGATTTCAGATTCCAAAGCATAGACGAATCGTAAATATTAACGTTAACGGTTACATGTTAACTCTTCTTGTTGTGTGTTAAGTATCATAGCTATATGTTAACTTTGACCAAAACATGTTAACTATAATAGTTATATGTTGACTTTTAACTGAACGTATTAACTTTCCTCCTAGCATGTTAACTTTTCATACTGAATGTTAACTTTTCATACTGAATGTTAACTTTTACTGCTTTATGTTAACTTTCATCCAAACCTGTTATCTTTCACTACTTTATGTTAACGTGAGATATTTATGTTTCTGAATTTTGTTATATTGAGCCTAACTTCATTTGATAGTTGTTGCTTCTCAAATAGTAGAAGTAAGTGATTTATTTGCTTAATCATTATATTTACCTATGATGCATCTAAACTTAATAAGCAGCTCTTATATGACCCTCCCAGTTAGAAATTTTAGTTTATTTTTGCATTCCTCCAAGTTTGAACATAATAAGCAGCTCTATATATTAACAACAGCTCCTTATGTTAACTTTCTTCATAACAAGTTTATTTGAACTAAAAAACATTGAGTTTGAAAAACCAAAAGTCCCTCAAGATGATTTATCATTGACATATAAATCTGAGAGGCACCCGAAATAGTGATTGTATGAAGATCATATTCAAGCTATTGTTAATATATAGAGTTCTATTAAAAAAATCAGAATGTTCTAACTGAAATGTTAACATGTTATGATGAACGTTAATATATTCAGTTGAAAGTTAACATGTTACGAAGAAAGTTAACATATTATGATGAAAGTTAACATGTAATAGTCAAGGTTAACATATTATGATGAAAGTTAACATGTTATGAAGAAAATTAACATATTATTATGAAAATTAACATGTAATTGTGTAAGTATTATTACGTAATATATATCACACTAAAGGAATTTCTTAGCTCATCTCTTGGCCTACATTAAAATTAAAATTTAATCCACTCGAGCACTCAAACGATCACAAAGTGTATGCCCATTTCGTTTGAACTCTTATACTGCGATATATCATTGTCTAATTGGAATCAAATCAAACTTTTCATATAATCCCATAATCAATCTTGAAGCGCGCATGCAAGATAAAAACCACTTTGTTTGCAAGGAAACATTTAGAAAATTAACATATAAATGGAACAACTAATCTCTTTTCAACAAGCAACAATAACAATCATCTGTAAAATTATAAATATCGTTGCTAAACAAACCATAAGTATGTGAATCCATGGAAAGCCTAAACAAGTAACTCATTCAAGCAATTTATCAAACATCAATCAAACGAGCAAACCCCATCAGAATTCTCCTAACTCGTGCATTTCATCAAACATATAACATTAACATTCAAGCAATTTCATCAAACATATAATATTTAAAATAGCTAACAGATCATAAGTTCTCACAAGTTCAATCATGTTTTCTTATACAAATATCTTACAAAAACCACTCCAATCTCCATGCAAATCTACGCAATTTAGTATACATGCATTCTTTAGAAAGAAGCTGAGCTTAATCTTCGCAGCTGATACTTTGGTTCTGGTGGCGGCGCAGAACGTAATATCGTGTCCAACTCCTGGAAAAAAACAAATAAAAAAACCGAGTTACCTAGGCATTTCATCAAACACCTACAACCCCTGTCTCCTCCTCCCACTCCTCAACCTCCTCCCACTTCCCATGGATATCCCACTCCTCATAATCCCTCTCGACCATCTCTGCCCCCTCCTCGTCCCCCAACCTCCTCAACCCCCTAACCAAAAACTCAAACAAGTACTCGTTTGGCAAGCACCCACCATCAAGAGGTCAAGGAGGCTCATAGAGGGGAGAGAGCTGAGGGAAGGAGGGATGGGGCCCGAGATATTGGAGGAGGAGAGGTTGAGGAGCTGGAGGGAGGAGAGGGAGGAGAGCTAGGGGGGCGGGGTGAGGTTGAGGAAGGTGTCGGGGAGGGAGAGGGAGATCACATGACCATCCGGGGAGCACGTGACACCATGCCATGAGCACAAAGTGGGGTCTGAGGGGTTCCATGAGAGATGGGAATAGGATGAAGAAGAGTGGATCAGAGGGAGGAGAGTTTCGCCATCTGTGGATAGAGAGGTTGAGAGAGAAGAGAAGTGGTGGAGGAGGATGAGGAGGAGGAGGGAGAAGAGGAGAGTGAGTTTAGGCATTGGTGATTGATGAAGGAAGGAAGGATGATGCTAGGAGAATTTTCAGGCCATGGGAGATTGATTAGTGGAGGTTGAGAGGTTGAAGAAGAAGAAAAAAAGAGGAGGGGTATTTTCGGAAAGTTATTGGGAATATTCATGGGAGACTGTGAAAAGGGCCAGACCACATGTTGTTGGGGTTTTTGGGGTTAAAACACATAGGAAAAACTATGGGGGGCTTAGCCACATCCCATTTATTTTTTGGGGGGCTTGACACAATTTTCCCAAAAAAAATTCTATAACTCATTGGTTAGCAATTGATAATATTGGTTTGAGTTTGTTCGTACTTCCACATATTGAGGGTAGATCATAGTAAGCATACAGTAGACATGTCTCCAGAGAATAGACAAATCATACTGAATGATATGGTTCGAACGATAAGGTTCTGGCTTTTTTGCTTATTAAAGACTATTTAATCAAACAATTTTTTTTTTTTGCAAACTTTGTAATTTTTTTTATAAATCTCTTTTTTTTAAGAATCTCATCTACCGAGATCCATTTTCGTGGCACGTGAAGCACCAAAGTCTTTGAATTGGGTAAACCTTCCACAGAGACCAACAGACAAAGCTGATTAGGCCGTGTTTGGCCGTGGTGAGGAATCGTACATCATTGGTTGAACCTTTTATTATGTTTATAATATAAATATGGGTTCCGTCGATATTATTCCCTTATGCATCATTCATATTATAAAATTAGTACTTCAAAGCATTGGTTTGAGCCCCCGACATCACTAAATTTATTGTTTAAGTCCCTCAATTCTTAAGTTATTTTGAAACCCTGAAACCGAGAGTGAAAGTAGCAATTAGAGACAAATTGATCACCAAAAATTCTTGAAATTACTATTAGTTTTTGAAATTCTCATGAGTTATTTTAGATCAATCTCTCACTCTTACTTTTACTCTTGATTGGAGGGAGTAATTTGAAAGTTAAGATTTGGGAGATCTAGTAGAAATTTCAATGATTTGAGGAACTAATTTTAAAATAACTTAAAGCTTGAGGGACCTAATAGTAATTTCTATTCTTTTTTAGAAACTAATTTTAAAATTATGAAAAACTTTTAAGGGACCAATATAAAAAAAACCCCTTATAAAATATAGAAGTATATAACATACGTTTTATACCTGCTTCAAAATTTTATCCATTGATTTTTTAACATACTCACCTCCAAAGAGATTTTTCTATTTGTAAAAAGAAAATTTTATCTCTATTTATTTTTAAAGTTTTTTTATATATCCTTCTTAAATATGCGTATTTGCAAAGCTATTTTCAAAAATCTAAACTGCTCTTCATATCATCAACTTTGTGAATATATATATATATATATATATATAGGAAAATTTACTTCAAGGCCCCAAAATTCAAGTTTCAATGTGCCTTAGCCCCTCACATTTTTTTAATGTGCTGCAACCTCTTTTTATTAAAAAAACTGTGGCCAGAGCCCTCCATCATGATTCCAGTTAATGATTAGACATGTCAGCTCCTAAAATCTTAATTTTACATTTTTTCTTTCTCATGCTAATTCATGTCAGTTCATCCCAGCTCATATTAACTATTATAGATAAAAATTTAAATATTATAGATAACATGTTAACTATTATAGTTTCACAAATATGTTTTGAGCTCAATGTGTGAACTATACTAGTTAACATGTTACCTATAATAGTTAACACGTTAACTATAAATAGTTACTGTTAACTATAATAGTTAACATGAGACGCGAAGTTCATCGGGACAGCCGTCGGCGCAGAGCTGGGGAGGGAGGTGGGGGAGGGGGACCGGAGGAGGAGGGATGTGTAGGGGGAGGTGCAGCGGGGGAGGGAGGTGGGGGAGGGGAGGGAGGCGGAGCGGGGAGGGAGATGGGGGAGGGGAGGGAGGCGGACAGGAGGAGGAGGGATGTGTAGGTAGGCCTGTCCATCCGGGCCGGCCCGGGCCGGGCAAAATCGGACCCCGGACCTGGACCCGGGTACCCCGGGCCGGGTCCGGGCCCGGGTTTTTTTCTTTTTTTTTAAATTTTTTATCCAATTTTTAAATTTTATTTAAATTTTAAATTATAAAAAAAGACAAAAAAAATAAAAAAAATAATTTTATTAATCACTTAAAATGACATAAATTACAAATAAAAAAATTATAAAAATAAATTTTTTATTAATAATTAATAAATCATTAACAAATTACAAGCATAAATTTATTTTGGAATTCATCGCATCACAATAGATAAGTACATCCCACCTAGGTTTTTTTAAATTTCTTTTCTTTTTTTGATTAAAAAAATGTTAAAAAGTAGTTTAATATTATTATATTTTATATAATTATGTATTAGTATATACTTCCAAATTATTATATAACTATATAGTATATATACATATATTATATGTAAATATATTGTATATATTTATAAGTTATAATTTGAGAGAGAGAGAGAATCGCATAAGTAGCCGTTGCCCGTTGGGCCAATGGGGAAGAAGTAGCCGTTGTAATATACTATACTTATATATACTTATATACTAAGAGAGAGAGTATACACACACACATATATAAAAGAGTATACTTATATAATAGGGAGTATACATATATAAGAGAGAGTATATTTATATATACATATATACTAAGAGAGAGAGTATATTAGTATATATATATACACACACATATATTATACATATATAAGAGAGTGTATACTTATATAAGAGAGAGTATACATATATAAGAGAGAGTATACTTATATATACATATATACTAAGAGAGAGAGAGTATATATATACATACATATATAAGAGAGAGTATTCTTATATATACTTATATAAGAGAAAGTATACTTATATATACTTATACATATATATACTTATATAATTAAGAGAGAGTATACTTATATATACTTATATACTAAGAGAGTATATATATACACACATATGACATATTATACATATATAGAAATATATTATATAAGAGAGAGTATACATATATAAGAGAGAGTATACTTATATATACATATATACTAAGAGAGAGTATATATATACATACATACATACATTATACATATATAAGAGAGAGTATTCTTATATATACTTATATAAGAGTAAGTATATAGTATATATATACATACATACATACATTATACATATATAAGAGAGAGTATTCTTATATATACTTAAATAAGAGAAAGTATACTTATATATACTTATACATATATATACTTATATAAGAGAGAGTATACTTATATATACTTATATACTAAGAGAAAGTATATATATACACACATATGACATATTATACATATATAGAAATATATCATATATACATATATTATATATATACATATATTATACATATTATATATATTTATATATACATATATAATATAATACAAAAAAATAAAAAATAAAAAAAATAAAAAAAATAATTCGGGCCGGGCCGGGCCCGGGCCGCGGGCTGTTTTGGACAGCCCTATGTGTAGGGGAGAGGGTAAAATCAGGATTTTGGAGGAGGTTGCATTGGAACTTGGGTAGAGGGGTCTGAACAAATTTTTTTCAAATTATAAGGTCTACAACACATTAGGGGAAGTTTTTTTTTTTTTGG
>BQKN01065442.1:186103-230232 GCA_022839385.1 Asparagus kiusianus
TATATATATATATATATATATATATATATATATATATATATATATATTAAATACTATGGTAAATAGTATTAAATGAGTTATATTATGATAAATTTTATTTAATGATGAATGAGCATGATAGTAATTGATTTGAGACCAATTAAGAGTATATATACATTATACACCGATGCAATTCGAATATGGAAAATGACCAGTTAAGAATATATATACATTACACACTGATACACTCTGAATCTGGAAAAACTCAAAAGACAAAAGTTGTAGGTCTCTTCAATAGATTTACAACACATCTTAAATCATCTCATTCTGAGGTCGAACGAAAAAGTTACAGCCAAAATACCGAAGACTATTTTCTCAGTCTGACCGGGTTTCCTGTTTTGGGTCAGATTTGGTTGTTTCGCGTTTGCCTCTATATATACCTGTGTTTTTCACAAAAAATTCCCTTTTACATCATATTTCTGAACCCTAGCAGCTACATCTTCTCTCCTCAAAAAACCCTAGAGCATATTTTGGTGAATTTTGAGAGCTTTGTGAAGCAAATACCGAGAAGAGGGAAAGATTGTTGGCGTTTGGCGAGGGAGAACTTGTTTTCTTGCATCCTTGGATTTTCCAACAGCTTTTTGAGGTGAGTTTCATCTCCTTCAATCCCATTCCTATTTTAATTGATTTTTAATGAGTTTTATTTGGTTTTATTGGGCTTTAAAACCTAGTTTAAGTATAAAGATAGTTCTTTTGAAGTATATGATACGAAGATTCAACCTTTTTGTTTTAAAAAGTTAGAAACGAGTTCTCTGGTTTGTATTTCAAATCTAAAATAAATTTAAATCTGAGTTTTTGTCGAGATTTAATGGTTTTTATGATGAATTTGACAAACACGAACATGTCAGGGTTTATATAATTCAACTAGATAAAATAATTGTGTTTCATGTAAATAACTGAACCCTAATCATATTAAACAAGATTTATTTTATATGTCTTCATGCAAAATTAGCAATTTATAGCATTGTAGATCAAAATCCAAAAACAGAAACATGTATTCTGTTTGTGTTCGGGCGGTCGACCGAAGTGAAGGAGTTGATCGACCGATCCCTATTAATTTGCGTGTGCACCTTTGTGCACAAAATTTCAGTCAACCGAAGGGTTATTTTCGGTCGACTGAACCTATGTTGCGCTGTGTTTGTTATTTGATGACACATGAGTTGATTGTGTCTACGAAGTCCGGGTCCGCACACCGATACACGTACGTGCGCATAAGGAGTACGAGTTGTGATTTAGTACATGTAGATCCTCGAGAGTATGTAACCTCATGGTTTGTTTCGCCATGACTAGGAGATGATTAGTTAGAATAGTATAGGTGTGTGTATGGATACCATTGATGGGCACAGCTCAGTACCGCCCAGGATGGTGCGTCGGTATACCATTGATAAGGATGTCTGAGGAGGCAGACCGTTCTACATAGTGATGCGATGAGGTTAATGAGTCGTACGTATAGGATGCCTGAGTAGGCAGTCCATTCCTCATGATGATGCAATGAGGATGTCTGAGGAGGCAGTTTGTTCCGCATGGTGATGCGATGAGGCTAATGAGTCATACCTGTAGGATGTCCGAGGAGGTAGTCCATGTTAGGAATGTTGACCCAAATATTAGTTTATTTTGATGATAACAAATATTATATGTTGTGTGTATTATGTGCTAACATTTATTTTGCAGTATCAGAGCTATATCAATAATTATATTCAAAGAGATACTCAAGACATAGATGAGTTCAAGGACAAATGAAAGCAAAGAAAAAGATATACTTTATTATCAAAATATAATTTTATATTTTCTTTGCTTAGAAATTTGTACAAGCCTTGATCACTCACACACATGTACACACATAGTGTTAAAACACACTAACACATACTTAGTGTGTTGGTTAACAATAGAAATCCCATATGTTAGCCATTAGAGTTTATAGATATTGACTGAGTCTTAAAACATTTCATTTATATCCCTTAACAATTAGAATCTAGAAGAACTCAAAATATAAAAGTTGTAGGTCTCTTCAATAGCTTTCCAACAAATCTTAAATCACCTCATTCCGATATTGGATGAGAAAGTTACAGCTAAAATACTAAAAAGAAAATTCTAGAATCTGTGAGTTTACAGTGTAGTCGATTACTATGCATTGTAGTCGACTACTAAGTAATTTTTTGACTTCACATAGTCTGTTTAGACTCAGTGTAGTCGACTACTATGACTTGTAGTCGACTACATATGCAGTTTTTTTCTTCAGATTTTAGGTTTTAATTAAGTGATTGTTTATAGTCATTTTGTGGACGTTAATTGGATTTAAAATTATGTCATTTCAGAGGCTATAAATATGTTTAAACATCAGAAAATAAGCACCAAGTTTTGCACTTATAAGATTCACATATTGTGTAAATTAACTCTCTAAACTTTCAGTTTTCAATCTATTTTTCTATAAAAGAGAGTTTCTGATATTGTCTTTGTTCCTATCATTCTTAGAGCTTGTTTAGGCAATATTCAGAGAGTAAAAAAGATTGATAAGCCACTGTTATACATTCACATCCACATCAAGACTTATAGGATTGGAATTGTACATTGCTTTAAAGAAAGGTTCTCTCGGTTTATGAGAGGGGTTGATCTATTGGTCTAGAGGTCGATTTAACAATTAGCATGGTCATGTCAATTGGGTTTACAATTTGCATGGTCTTACAAATTGGTCAGTTTACTTTTGATTTTTGGAAGGTTTTAAAATTATAGTGGAAACTCTCAGGCAGGATTTGCTTGGGGACTAAATGTACACCGGGGAGGTGAAACCAGTATACATGCTTGTGTTTGTGATGTTTATTTTCTGAGATTGCTATTCTTTCTTTATAATTTATAATCTACTTTGCAAACTCATCCTCTAGTGTTTAAGTGTAAAGCTTCCGCAGATTTTTATAAGAGAGCACTCTATTCTTAAGAGTCACGATCCTACACTTGGTATAAATAAACAAAATCAGGACCCTACATTTGGTATCAGAGAAAGGTGAAAGATGGCATCAACAAATATATCACAATTCAAAGAAGGTCATTCTACAAATTGTCCACCAATGTTCGATGGATTGAACTACAACTATTGAAAGTGCCGAATGAAGATTTACCTTCAATCAATTAGTTACAAACTTTGGACGTTGTGAAAACAAAATATGAGAAGCCAACCACTCCTTTCACAGAATGGACTACATCTCAAAAGAATAATACAAGCTTAGATTCTAAAGCAATGAATGCCTTATTTTGTGCTCTTGACAAGAATGAGTTCTATATGGTGTCAACGGCTACATCCGCATATGATATTTAGCACACACTCGAGGTAACTCATGAAGGTACAAGTAGTGTTAAATATACTAACAATAATTTTATTTGTTATGGTTGTAATAAGCCAGGACATATGAAGAATGATTGTCCCCTTCTAAAATCAAAGCCAAAGTCTACAAAATTCAACAAGAAAAGGAAGGCTTTGGCGGCTACATGGGATGATAGTGATGATTTATCTTCGGATGAAGAAATCGAAGAAAAGGAAAGCGCTCATATGTGTTTTATGGCACAAGATGAAGTAAGTGATAATGAAGAGTTTTTAGATGCTTTCAATAAATTATATGAAACATTTTTAAGATTAAAGACTTCACATAATTTTCTTGAAGGTGAAAATAAAAGATTACTTGAAGAAATTTCTGATTTTAATTCTTCTACTATTTCTAATTCTCAAGTAATTGAGTTGAAAGAGGAAAATAAATCCTTACTTAAAGAAAATCATATTTTGACTAATGAGAATATTTATCTAAAATTAGAATGCAATGATTTAAAAATTCGCATTAATATTTTAGATAAAGATATTTCTTCTATTAAATTAAAATATGATGATATATGTTTGAATATTAGTAAATTCAATAAAAGTAAAGAGAATTTGAATAATTTACTCTCATTTCAAAATATTCAAACAATCATTTTGGCATTGGATTTGTTCGTAAGTATTTTACAAAGAATGATTATGTTTTGAAGAATAATTATAAGAATATTCATGCTAAACAAAATAAGTATATATGGATTCCTAAGAATTTGAATATTCATGATAGGAATGATTATATTTCATCTTATATGTATAAAGTTTGCAATTCAAAAAATTACACTTATGTTAATAAATGTAAACCAAATTTCAAGTGGATTTAGATTCCTAAGGGCTAATCCTAATGATATAACATAAAAGGGTACCAAAGTGCTTAATTTTTTCCTTAAGGTACCCGAGAAAAGAAAAATTTAACTAGAATTATGTTTATTTTTTTGCTAATGATAAAGGGGGGGTTATATAGAAAATTTTAATTTTTTTACTAATGCTTTGATGCAGGGGGAGCAAAAAATTTTATTTAATGATTTTATGGAAGGGGGATTAAAATTTTTATATCTTAATAACATATATTTGTCGTCATCAAAAAGGAGGAGAATGATAGGAATCTTGACCCTAAGATTAGTTTATTTTAATGATAACAAATATTATATGTTGTGTGTATTATGTGCTAACATTTTTTTAGTATCAATGCTATATCAATAATTATATTCAAAGAGATACTCAAGACATAGATGAGTTCAAGGCAAAATGAAGTAAAGAAAAATATATACTTTATTATCAAAATATAATTATATTTTTTTTTACTTAAAAATTTGTACAAGCCTTGATCACTCACACACATGCACACACATAGTGTTAGAATACACTAACACATGCTTAGTGTGTTGGTTAATAATAGAAATTCCATATGTTAGCCATTAAAGTTTATAGATATTGAGTGAGTTTTAAAATATTTTATTTATATTCCTTAAAAATTAGAATCTAGAAAAACTCTAAAGATCAAAGTTGTAGGTCTCTTCAAGAACTTTCCAATAAATCTTAAATCTCCTTATTCCGATGTCATATGAGAAAGTTACAGCCAAAATACTAAAAAGAAAATTCCAGAATCTGTGAGTTTACAGTGTAGTCGACTACTATGAATTGTATTCGAGTACTAAGCAATTTTTTGACTTCACAGAATCTGTTTAGACTCAGTGTAGTTGATACTATGACTTGTAGTCGACTACAGATATAGTTTTTTCAGATCAGGTTTTAAATAAGTGATTGTTTACAGTCGTTTTGTGGACGTTAATTGGGTTTAAAATTATATCATTCCAGAGGCTATAAATAGGTTTAAACATTAGAAAATAAGCATCAAGTTTTACACTTATAAGATTCGCATATTATGCAAATTAACTCTCTAAACTTTTAGTTTTTCAATCTGTTTTTCTATAAAAGAGAGTTTCTGATATTGCCTTTATTCCTATCATTCTTAGAGCTTGTTTAGGCAATATTCAGAGAGTTAAAAAGATTGATAAGCTACTGTTATACGTTCACATTCACGTCAAGGCTTATAGGATTGGAATTGTACATTGCTTCAAAGAAAGGTTCTCTCAGTTTATAAGAGGGGTTGATCTCTTGGTCTAGAGGTCGGTTTAACAATTGGCATGGTCTTATCAATTAGATTTATAATTTGTATGGTCTTGCAAATTGGTCAGGTTTGTTTTTGATTTTGTAAGGTTTCAAAATTATAGTGGAACTCTCAAGCGGGATTTGCTTGGGGACTGGATGTACACCAAGAAGGTAGAACCAGTATACATGCTTGTGTTTGTGATGTTTATTTTCTGAGATTATCATTCTTTCTTTGTAATTTATAATCAACTTTGCAAACTCATCCTTTAGTATTTAAGTGTAAAGCTTCCACAGAGTTTTATAAGAGAGCACTCTATTCTTAAGGGTCATGATCCTACACTTGGTATAAATAAGCAAAATCAGAACCCTACAGTCCATTCCGCATGGTGATGCGATGAGGCCAGTGAGTCGTATTTTCTTAGGATACCTGAACAGGTTGTCCATTCCACATGATGATGCGATGAGTTTTGAAACTTTGTAAGAGATAGTATTGTGAAATATTTAATAGCTTGAGCTTTAAGCAGAGATTTCTTATGAACGTAGTTCGCCCATGTGTATTAGTATGTTTCACATAGAGCATTGTATAGATTTCATTCATGTTAGTTACCCGAGAGTAAGGTATGGTTTTGAGGTTGTTCTATATGACATGTTTCATGTGAGCTTCACGTTACCAGATGTTTAACCTTGTGATTGCACCAACCACCCGAGGGTAGTATGAGGATTTGATATGACTTGTATTGATGAGGTTTGGAGTTGTTTTTCTTTTATTTACTGTTTTATTCCTAGGACTCTGGAGTTGGGATTTAGCGAGTTCACAATTTGAGACATGATATATACATGAGAGTTTCCTTATTTGGATTATTTTACTCGACGTACTAATTCTCATATTGTGAATTTCTAAATCTTAATCTCCTCTTAGTTCAGGATAGATGGTTTTATATATGTACTAACTTATTTTCATATATACTCCTAACCCCTCCCCCGGGGGTTGTGGAGATGATCTCGCTAGCGCTTTGACGCTCATTGTTTCTCCTCTTTTCAGGTAGCGAGCCAGGCGTACGGAGAGTCGCAGGTTGATGGAGACGTAGTTTAGCTTACATCTTATATTATTAGTAGTTATTTAGAGCTCCACAATAGTTTATAATTTATTCTCTAACTTTTAGAGTTGTATTTTATTTTGTAAATGCTGAGTGTCTTAGTACTATATCATTTGACTCTATGTATTAAGGTATTTCACATTTGATTCGGTTTATCAGTTATACTTTGTTTTATTCAGTTGGAACATGATTATTTGGTTATCTCTTTTCTATATCATGTTCATTGCATTATTATCTTTATTTTCCTGTTTTGTGTTGGCCTTTTTATTTTGATGATGTTTTAACAAACAATTTATAACTAATATTGTTTGTCTAGTATTTGTATTTTCTTATTCATTCTAGGCAAACAATGTGTTGGAGGTTGGATAGACTATTCAATGGAGGTTGACGGAGTATCAGAGTGAAACTAATGTAATTCAAGTTGAAGATTCAAGTTCTAGCTTCATCTGCAAGTGTATCAAGTCGAGCTTATTGAAGACCTATAGCTTGGATAATCTAGTTTAGGAGTTTATATTATGTGTGTTGGTACTTTAAGCTCAATCATATATCACATACATACATGTTTTGGTTTTTATGTATATATATAGTTATATATATACATACATATTTTGGTTTTCCAGTTTATATAAATATAAAACTGCATTTATTATTTTGATTTGGCTTAGCTTTATAGATATGAAACAAATATACATTCATATACATATTTATGTTTCATATATATCATATTGTTAAATGCATATTGTGTAAAAATTTATTTGTGCATAATACTGAGTTTTTGGTGTATAGACTTAACAAAAATAGTTCATATCTTTAATCAAGTCTATAAAATTGTTTTACAAAGTTTTAAAACTTGGTTTATGTCAAAACATCAAAATTCAAGTATCTCATGTTTTCATGTTTTGGATATATTTGCAAAATAATGATATTTTACAAATGTGAGGTGCTATTTGAAAACCAATTTTTGTGACATGTTCATTTTTATGTTTACAAGTATTCTCCAAAATTTTATATTTTTCTGAATTTGTTTACTATTTTTAAATCGAGTTTAAAAATTAGATTTTTAGTTTTCAGCTTGAGTATCAGAAATATCAGTTCACGGCCGACCGCGAAAAGTCCAGAGACTCAGCCTGTTTTCTCAGCTGCTCGCGGTCAACTGGACTGGCCTCTGTGGTCGACCGCCAATGCTACCGTTGTACAGTAATGACTAGTTTCCAGTTTTGTTTTTGTGTAGGTTTTTTTTGTCATTTTCTTTGGGTTTTTGCTGTTGTGTTTGGTTGGTATATATACCCCTCAGCATTAAACTCTCCTACCAACCAAGAGAATATTTTAAACAAGTTTTAGAGAGTTTTACAAGTATTTTAAAGTTTGATTTAAGTTTGATTAAAAAGCTTTTAAGCAATTTTACAAGTTTGGTTTTGTGAAGACAATTTCACAAGAGCTTGAGGGGATCATCCATTGGTGTTTGAGCATTCAACTCTTCTCACTCTCTCTTGTTATCTTATAGAGAAGTTTTCCTAAACTCAATCTAGATATTTTATTTGTTTGATTTTCATTTCCATAAAGCTAGAATCTTATTTGAGTTTAGTTTGAATTTATTAAATCTCTTTGTTACACACACCCACATTGAGCTTTTAGTATTTTCATACATAGTATATTTAGGGTTGTGAGATTATAACATAGAGTTGGGATTAATTGAGTTTTTACCTTGTTTAGAGAATAAATCATTTGTTGTTAGCGAGCTTAATTGTGAGGATTCACTTTGTATTGCACAAGTACACCAAGAGGAGTGTAGAGGTGAGAGACGTGATCGGTCCCAAGAGGAGTGGGGTAGGTGATAATACCTAGAGGTAGGTTATAATTCTTAACACTTGAGAGAGACGTGAGAGGCCAACACTTAAGGTGATAGTTTGTGTAGTTACATTATGAGTGATTATGAACGTTGATCGGTGAGCGTTGAAAACCGATATTGTGTGGTGTAAACGTCTTCGGGTGAGCATCAAAAACCCGGTGTGATAGTGGATTTCTCCCCGGGAGTGGGAAGTGGAGATGTAGGACGGAAGGTCCGAACTCCATGATTATTTGATTGTGTTTGAGTTTGTATTGACGTTCCTTTATATTTGTGCTCATTGCTCATATCGCCATTGTCTCATTTTTTAGTTTGTCCACTATATTGTTTACATTTGTTTGTTTCACCCTTGTGTTATTTGTATATCCTTATATATATATATATATATATATATATATATATATATATATATATATAGTCACATATTATACTTGCTAGGATTTATTAATTAATTTTAATTGGTATAAAATCGGATTAGATTAGCATAAACCCTATTCACCCCCTCTAGGGTTCTTTTCTTGTGGCATTAGGTTCTTTCATTTTGTACCTATACTTGTCGTTGATTTTCACTAGAGAGATATTACCGTGATGGTGAAGTGTGTTGTTACACAGTGTGGGTGCATAACAGGTTTGACATCCTTGGGTTCACCTTGGACTGCAGCCTTATGTGAAACCAGGGGCGTCACACAACTAGAGATCCAGTTATTATGACTATGTAGTGATCCCTCCACTATTCCTTTGATAGTAGAGAAGATATAGATCCCTTTCTTCCATTCCCTATTTTAACCTTATCCCCAAAATACCCTTATCATTTTCCTCTTCTCCTCCTTCTCTCCTCATGTTAATATTTTCCCTTCATTCCATCTCTCCTCCTCTCTCCTCTGTTCTATCTGTTCCCTCATCATTTCCTTTTCCTTCATTTCCATCTTCCTACCTCCACCCTTCTCTTTTTTTTGACCATCATTCCTCCTCTCTTCTCCACAACAACTTTATCTTTCTCATCTCATCTTTCTTTCATCTCAAAATTAATCTCGTCCTTCCTGCTTCACTTTTCTTCCTCCCTCCTCTTTCCTCCTTCTCCTATGTCTAATAATCACTCTCTTCCTCCTATGTCCACTTTGATCCAACCTCCCTTTTCCCTTTTTTTATCACATTTCCACATTCCTCCTCTCTTCTCTCTTCTTCTCAATCTTGAAATCACTGCCCCATTAGTCAACCATCATATTTGCTTAAACGGATCTTTAAGAGACATGTCCTGTGTGATTTTCCCTCCCTCCTCCATCTCAACTACGTGATCTTCCCTTCTTATTTGTCCGTCCTTCCTCTTCCACTCATCCTCTGCTTCCCTTTTTTCTTATCCATCTCATCTTCACTTTTCTCCTCTCCCCTCTCCTCATTTCTTCCATTTTGTTTAACTTCCACCGTTATTCTTTCCTCCTCTTTGATGATAAATGCTAAGTTTACATAATAAATATTAATTTTTGACTTATTAGTTAATGATCCAAGCCACATAATAATCTTAAAAAATAGATGTTAACTATACTTGAGTAGTTGTTAATTCATATAGTTAACACCAATCTATTAATCTTAAAAGCGAATTCATATAGTTAACAGATATTTATTAAACTTAATAGCTAAGTCATATAGTTATCACTTATCTGTTAAACTTAACACCTAAGCCATATAATTAAAATCTATTAGTTAAACTTAACACCTACATAATATGTGTAAAATCTATCTATTAAACTCAGATGTTAACTTTTATCGTTATGCGTCAACTTCGGCGTGACCTTAAGAGATAGTTGTTTTAGTCTAAAGGAGATGGTTTTTAAATGATGTCATAACGATTGTGGGATTAAGTGAATGATAGATGAATGAGAAAGAAAATGACAAAGAAGATGCCACATAGGCAAAAAAATAGTCGAGAAAGGGTGAGAAGAAAGAGAAGGAAGATACAACGTGGAAGGTACTAGGGAAAAAGATAATGGTTGAAGATGGATGAAAATAATTCATCGATTTATGAGAAAAGAAAGAGAGAGATGAGAGGTTAAGAAAGATGGTAGTTTGGTGATAAAAAGGATATTTTGCCTCTTTGCTAAGGTAACAACTAAAAGGGGTTTTTCACATAAAACTTGCAATCAATGGGCCTAAGCAATAGGCTAAAAGTGGAGGAGTTTGGTCACATGAGGTTATTTATTTTAGAGCATAGGCATAAAATTTTGAGATTATTTTGTAATATTTACTCATGCCTGGTATATTGTAAGGATTTTAACAGAAGAAATGCATGTGAAAAAAATTTCTATTATAACTTCTCTCATAAAATATAGAATTTTGGTCCTGAGAAGTAGGTTTCCACACTTATTTTACATGGTCAGTTGTAAAGCTGGCTATTGATATGTGATTGGTCGAGTTTATTATACAATGCAACTTTAGCAAACACTACCAACTTTTCAACTCTAATCGTGCTTATGTTGTTAATCATTAAGCATGTCGATCTATTAGGAGTGATCTGATTTTGACTGTAGCATTACAAATAATCTGATTATAAGAGAACAAAGAACGATTGTGGATCATTAGAAAAAAAAAGAAAAAAAAACCTCATAAACATCTACATTTGATCTAAGCCCATAATTTGATTAAACACGAGTATATTAATACTTGAGAGCAATGAGTATCCCTATTTTATAACTAGAATTTCTAATACATAACAACATGATTCAATTTCAATGTCAACCAAATGAAGCATGATAACTACATTTGACTGAACTTGAATTACATCATTGTCTATCAGTGAATCTATATGCGATGCTAGTGACACTTGCAATTTAGCGAGTGTCGCTTTAGTGCTGGACACGTGCTCATAAAAATAGCCCCAACCCTAGACATCTATATCCAAGCCTACACACTAACCTAACACTAGCTAATCATAACGCTAAGTGTTTAACACTTGCGAGTGCCCTTAGACTTTCCTATATGAAGATATATGATATCTCAAGTCTCCTACTTAAGGAGAAGAGAGAGAAGGAAAATTTTAGAAAGGGTTTTTGAAGATATAAGTCCCTTTGATCTGAGATATTTTGATATTAGTCTCTTAAATCTGAGTATTTTGATATTAGTTCCCCAAATTGTCTTTAGTTGTTGATATTAGTCCCTCGAGTTACTATCTATTAGTGCTAGAGGGAATATTTTGTTATCTACTACTATTCCCATAATATTTTGTTATCTACTGCTATTGCACTTATGTGACATTTATGCCCTTCACAAACCCAACCCATTTAAACAGACTCATTAGCCCAATACCCATACCCTATTACTCAAACCAAATCCCCATAACCTAGACCCAATCTCTCTCTCTCTCTCTCTCTCTCTCTCTCTCTCTCTCTCTCTCTCTTCCCCTAACGATACATTTTCAAGCAAAAAAAATCAATGTCTCTATCCAATTGAGAGTCTATAAAATCTATTAATACTCCTCCACTCTCCTAATTCTTCTTCTCTAGCCATTGATACTCCGCTACTCTCTCTCAATCTGCCAAACTACTGATGGAGTTTTTGGGTTCATATTGAATTGGAAATGGAGCTAGTGGTGATGGGGCTAACCAAACATGCTTTTGTAGGATGCAATGCATGATTAAGTCGTGCAAACAAGAAGAGAACAAGGGGTTATAGTACTATTATTGCCCACAATATATAAAAGCATCATATAAGGGTTGCATGTACTTTACTTGGGTTGATGACAATAAGAAATTGATGATGAAATGAGAAAAGAATTGAATTTGTTGAGTAAGAAATTTGATGAAGTATGGTTGATGATGAGGATTATTTTGGTTGCCTTAGGGGTATTGATCCTTATTAGGGTTATGTAAATCGTGTAAGAGTATTAGATGTAATTTGAGCATATAGTATGAATGTGTTAGATGTAAATTGTATGAGGATCATTTTGGTCGTGTTAGGGAGTTGGTTGTGTTAGACGTATAATAAAATGGTTAGCATATTGAAGGAAATAGTTGTAATTTGAGCATGATTAATGAAAAATGTTGATTTTGTGGATTTATTAGAAATATTTTGTTAATTTTTTAGTTGATGATATATTATGTAATAGAGCTAATGATCTATTATGCTAATGATATATTATGCAATAGAGCTAATGATGTGCATAATACATGCACCTAATTTGAGAAGAAATATTTTGTCAAAATTTTTAGTTGATGATATATTATGTAATAGAGCTAATGATATATTATGCTAATGGTATATTATGCAATAGAGCTAATGATGTGCATAATACACGTGTATAATTTGAGAAGAAGCATTGTGCATTATGTACATAATATCACAGTAGAAACTATGTGCATAATATCACAATAGAAACTTCCAACTGTGTATTATGTACATAATCATACATTACGAACACTCACATTATGTGTATAGTGTATATAATCACACATTACGTACTTTGTACACATAAATAAATACTCAACCTATGTATTGTATGCATAATCACACATAATGTACACCTCACATTATAGACAAGCAAACTATGTGTACATAATCACACATGATGTACATTGTACACCTAATTCAAAATATAGGGAGCAAATACATGAACCATTCATACACATAAAACACAAAAGCAATTGAGAGAATTCAAATAGCTTAGGTATTCACTTGCAAGTGTTTTTCATGGTCATTCATACACATAAAACATTATCTTACAAAGACAAAGTTCATAAATATGCCATGTAAACATAAAACATGGTCTTACTCATATAATGTAGGATCTGTGGAAGTACACACTAAACACTAGAGGGGTGGTGAATAGTATTTATTTAAAGTTTTTGCAAAGTATATTATAAATTACAAGAAAGATAACAATAATCACAGAAAATAGCATTCACAAACACAAGCTTTTATACTGGTTCCACCACCCCGGGTGTACATCCAGTCCCTAAGCAAATCCTATTTGAGATTTCCACTATATTTTTGAAAAACTATTACAAAATCATAAACCAAACCTGATCAATTTGCAAGTCCCTACAAATTACAATAATCTCTAAACCAAGAGATCTTCTCTCACACCCGAGAGAAATCTTTCTTTGATAAAATAACACAATTCCTATAAGCCTTGAATATGTAGTGAAGTGCAGCAGTTGCTTAGAAACTCTTTTAATCTCTGAATATTGCCTATAAAACTTGTATATATGATAAAGATCAATAGCTATTTCAGAAATCTTTTATTTTCAACACTTAGACTGAAAATCAAAATTTCGAACACTTGAATTTGCACAAAAGTTTAATCTTATTTGTATGAATCTTGATGGTAAATTCTGAACTTTAATAACTATATATATAGCCTCTGAAAAGACATAAAATTAAACTCAATTAACGTCTAAAAACAGCTATAAAACAATCACTAATTTAAATTCTGAAAAACTAGAAAACTATATCTGTAGTCGATTACAAGGCTTAGTAGTCGACTACACTGAGTCTAAACAGACTATGTGAAGTCATATAACTCCTTAGTAGTCGACTACTTTTATCAATGATCGATTACATTATAATTTCACAGATTCTAGAATTCTAAGTTTTTAATAGTCGACTATAATGTGTATTAGTCGACTACACTATAAAATCTAGAATTCTGTCTAGGGCTTAATTAGTTAAGTACAATGTGTATTAGTTGACTACACTTAAAATCTGGAATTCTAATATTTTGACCAAGGCTTAAGTAGTCGACTACTATTATTATTGGTCGACTACTAAGGGGTAAATATGAGATATATGAAGTATTTGGAGACTCATTCTTTATCTATAAACTCTAATGGTTAACATAGGAGATTTTTATAGTTAACCACACATTAAGCATGTGTTAGTGTGTTCTAATACTATGTGTGTGTATGTGTTATGAGTGATCAAGGCTTGTACATAAGATCTAAGTAAAGAAAATGTAAAAAGTTGTGTTAAGAATATTTAGTTCATGAATATAACATATAAGTAATTTCTCTAATTAAACACAACATACTATGCATAATAACATTAAACAAACATAGTATCAACATGAAACACACATAGTATGGAATTACAAGTTCAAAAGCAAATTAGTACAAAAGTTTTACACAAACTAAGCAACTAACCATATAGTTTTTGACATAAATAGAAACTAGTGCATAGTGATACGATGAAATGCATGCTTCTAAAATGAAGGGTTTGGAGGTCCTTGGAAATATGAACTGAGCTTGATATCCAAGCCATCCAACTTCTTGTTTATCTCTTCTTGATTTCTCAAAATGCATGAATTCTACGTATATATTACTTGTTGACCAGTTTCAAGATCGAGGATGCGCGCAGAACGTGTGTTGTATTGAGCATCCGAAAAGCAAGATGGTTCAAGTTGTGGAGGTGGTGTTTGGCTTGTGGAAGGGGGTGCATGGATGTGAAGATTGAGGAATATCTTCTTGAGGAGGGTGTGGTTCTTCTTGTGGGTTAGGTTCATGAAGTTTTAAATTTATCAACTTCATCCTAGTTAGAGCATTGGAATCAAAGAATTCAATGGAACGAACCATGGAGTTTCCAGATTCAAGTTCAATATGAAAAATTTCAAAATTTTTGGTTAAGAATGCACCATAAGGAGGAAATCCTTTTGGTACAACTAAAAGATTATCATAATAAACTTCAGCCCAATTGACTTGGATATTTCTCATTATAGCATATAAGGCTTTAGCTAAATCGAGAAAAATAAAATAAAAACTCTCGATTTTTGGAAACATGTTATATGCTAGAATTCGTGCAATAAAATGAGGAATTGGTCTAAGTTTGTTGGAATGATTCGAGGGTTTTCCTTGACCGGGAAGAAGGATGTGATTTGAAAGCAAGTTTTGATCCGTCATTTTGATACTACTAAAAGATACACCTTTCTAAGGGATATTGAGTATTTTTCCAAGTGGTTTAGGTGTTAATTCAATCTCAATCCCCTTGACAAGTGTAGATAATTTGTTTAGTACCCCTAATTGTTTCAATACAAGCTATATTAGTGTAAAAGAGTTGAACTAAGAACGAATAACATGGTTTTCTATTTTCCGATGAAAATAACTCAAGCAAACCAACCCTGTCAAAATATGAACTGAAGTTGTATGGTATGAAATCATCAAATTTTACGAAACGTCCTGGAAGAACTTCAAAAGATGAGATATTCTTAAATTCTTCAAGTAAAATGAGAATTTTCAAGTAGACAATGATTTCATCATCAATGTTGGAATGAGTTTGTTTTGCTTTCTTAGATCTAGACATGATAACTCAAAAGAACTTGAAAAGATCAAGTTGAATGAACTTACCCAAAGAGTAGACTGCCCTAGAGAAGGAATAGTCGACTAATAGTTAGTGTAGTCGACTATAAGAACTAAAAACCTCAGAAAAACAAAGAACTTGGGAGAGATTTTGAGAAAAATGAAGAAGAGATGATGCCCTAACCATGGATCGGAGGCCCTGAAGAGCGGAGAAGGGCTTTCGGTTTTGGGTGAGTGAAAGAGTGGGTAGTTGAGGAGTTAGGGTAGTTTTCTTAAGTAAGAAATCAAATGTTAAGATATGATCATGAAATCAAATGTGTGATCAAGATTAGATCTAAAATGAATGTGATATAGGGCTAAGATTGATCAAGTTAAAAATGAATGAATGAGGTGCATCTAACTTAAGTTAAATGGATATTGGGTTTTGGGTTTGATAGGTAAAGATCCAATATGATGAAAACTGTGTATATGTGAAAAAGTCCATGCATGTAGTCGACTATAATGCTAATTAGTCGACTACACTGTAGTTGACAGAAATCTGTGAACTCTTTTTCACTTCAGATTAATCGACTACTATCACTATTAGTCGACTAGACTATAATCAACATAATGTCTTATATTAAATGCATGTGCATGTGGTTGACTACTATTCAGATTAGTTGACTATTAATGTTGTGTATGCATATCTTTTGATCTTAAAAATTAATTTAAATCTAACATAGAACAAATATCTAATTCCCTTCTTAAATTAACATAAATTTCTTCTTTTAATGGTTTTGTTAGAATATCTGTAATTTTTTATCAGTTGATTTAAAATCTAATGAAATGTTACCTTTAAGCACATGATCATGTAAGAAATGATGTCTAATATCAATGTGTTTTGTACGTGAATGTTGAATGAAATTTTTAGATAAATTAATAGCACTAGAATTATCACACATTATGGAGGATGTGTGACAAACTATACCATAGTCATGTAATGTTTGTTTTATCCATAGAACTTGAGCACATGCAACTAGCAACAATGTATATTGCTTCAGTTGTTAACAATGATACTGAATTTTGCTTTTTACTGAACCAAGATACAAGTAAATGTTCCGAAAAGTAACACGTACTACTTGTACTTTTTCTATCAAATTTGCATCTAGCAAAATCAGCATCACTATATGATATTAAATCAAATATGCTATTCTTTGGATAAAATAAACCAAAATCTGTAGTATCTTTAAGATATCTAAAATTTCTTTTCAGTGCTTTAAGGTGTGACTCTTTATGGTTAGATTGATATCTAGCACATAAACAAAAGCTAAATATAATATCGGACCTACTAGCAGTAATGTAAAGAAGTGATTCAATCATATCTCGATATAGCTTTTGATCAATATTCTTATCATTCTCATCCTTGTCAAGAGATGTAGTAGTACTCATTGGAGTTCGTTTGCTTGTAGTATTGTCCATCCCAAAGCGTTTGAGTAATTCTTTTGTATATTTGCTTTTATTGATGAAAGTTCCTTCCTTCAATTATTTGATTTGAAGTCCAAGGAAGAAGTTGAGTTTACCCATGTGACTCATGTCAAATTTATCATTCATAGTCTTAGCAAACTCTTAACAAAGATAATTATTAGTAGAACAGAATATAATATCATCTACATATATTTGAATTAACAATATATCTTTATTTATTTTCTTAATAAATAATGTAGAATCAACCTTCCTAATATAAAATTCGAAAGACAAAAAAAATTCTTTAATCTATCATACCAAGCACGAGACACTTGTTTAAGACCATCCAAAGCTTTCTTAAGTTTAAAAACATGATTTGGAAAACTTTTATGTTCAAATCCAGGAGGTTGTTCCACAAAAACTTCTTCTTTAATAAATCCATTCAAAAATACACTTTTAACATCCATTTGAAATAGCTTAAAATCCATAAAACATACAAATACAAGTAAAATTCTAATAGATTCCAAACGAGTAACTGGTGCATAGGTTTTATTATAATCAATACATTCTTCTGGATTATAACCTTGTGCAACCAATCTGGCTTTGTTTCTACTGACTTGACCAGATTTATCTAATTTATTTTGAAATATCCATTTGGTTTCTATAATGGATTTATCTTGAGGTCTAGGCACACGATCCCAAACGTTATTTCTTGTAAATTGGTTGAGTTCCTCTTGCATAGCTATAATCCAAAAATCATCTTTACACACTTCTCTAACATTTTTAGGTTCTATTGTAGAAATAAAAGCTACATGTGTAAATAAATTCAATTATGATCTAGTTTGAACACCACGAGAAATATCACCTATAATCAATTCACGTGGATGATTTCTAACATCTACATATTCTTTTGGTAAAACATGAGTATAAATAGTATCATCAATAATAGGAGATAGTTGATTAATAAAATCACCATCATAATGATTATTATATCATTATTATTAGTACTTACATAAGGTTAATCAAAAGAAACATGCAATAATTCTTCTATTGTTGAAGTATTTTTGTTAAAAATTCTATAAGCTTTGCTACGTATAGAATAACCAACAAAATACCGTCATCAGATTTAGAATCAATCTTATCTAAGTTTTATTTTGTATTTGATATATAACATTCACATCCAAAAACTTTAAAATATGAAACTTTTAGAATGTGATTGTAAAATAATTCAAAACTTATTTTATTTAAAATAGGTCTTAATAAAATTCTATTTAGAACATAGCATGTAGTGTTAATAGCTTCTGCCCAAAAAGATTTAGGAAGTTTAGAACCACACAATATTGTTCTAGCACATTCTTATAATGTTCTATTCTTTTTTTTAACAACTCTATTTTGTTGTAGAGTGGAAGGAAATAAAAATTCATGTGAAATACTATTTTTATTACAAAACTTAGAAAATAATTTATTTTTAAATTCACCACCATGATCACTTCTAATAATGACAATGGTAGCGGATTTTTGATTTTGAATCTTTTTACAAAAAACAAAAAATTCATCAAAAGTATCATTCTTATGTTTTAAAAACATAACCCATGTAAATCTAAAATAATCATCAATAATGACAAATATATATCTACTTCCATTTAAAGATGCAATTCTAGAAGAACCAAATAAATCCATATGTAATAATTCTAATGGTCTACTTGTAGAAACAACACCTTTAGGTTTAAAAGTAGATTTATGCATTTTTCCTTGTTGACATGCATCAAATTTTTTTTTCTTAATTATAATTTTAGGCAAACCATTTACCAAATTATGTTTAAAAACACGTGAAATATTTTTTATATTAACATGTCTACATCTTCTATGCCATAATAATGAATCACCAATTGATGCAACTAAACAATGATCATTAGAATAAAAATTCATGGATAAAACATATATATCTTTCTTTCTACTTCCTTTAAATAAAATATTAGTATATTATTATCATAGATAAGGCATGAATCTTTTTTAAAACAATTTTGAATTTTTTATCACAAAGTTGACCATTACTTAGAAGATTGTATTTTAAACCATCTACTAATAAAACATTGTCAATTAAAGGTTTATCAATGTTACCTACTGTTCCAACACTAATTACTTGACCTTTGTTCTTATCTCCAAAAGTAGCAGTTCCTCCATTTTTGTATATATTGAACTGAAGATGACATTTGAGTATTTCCTATCATGTGTTTGGAACATCCACTATCTAGTATCCACTTTTCTTTTTGAGGTACCTGAAATATAGACATGTAAGCATTAATACCCTTTTATGTTGGGTCCATTGAATTGGCCTTTAGGAGTCCAAATCCACTTAGAATTTAGTTTCCCCTTGTTAACATAAATATAATTTGTGGAATTGCATATGTTTTTTTTAAATCTAAAATATAAATATTTCTTCATAAGAACCAAATACCGAAAATACAGAGATGAATTGATGAACTCTCGGATTGATCTCTTTGGTTATGAGTTAGTTCAAGCTTCTTCTTTAATTTTAGCATAACCAACCGCACTATATAAGAAGCAGATGCACCACTGTGATCTTGCTCTAATATTGGATTGCTACATGTGTGAACACCGCAGTATTCTATGATCCTAAATGCCCATTATGTTTCTTTCCAGCAAATGCATATAACTTCCAAGGACATGCGTAATTAGCTTCATTCCCTTAGCCCAACCTTAATTTCCTTTGTGTATTCATAAAACATATTGCATCATAACTTGTGCGATTGATTTTAACTTGCTTGAATTTGACATTCTTTTTGAGTAATCACGAATAGCATCAACCAATTGGCCCTTAGTCTCGAATAAATCACCAACTCTGAAAGAGACGTCATCATCTCCTCTATGAGTTGAACTTTGGCCAATGTACATATCTTGTACTGTGGAAGAATGAATCCACTCATCATCTTCAAACTCGTCGGGGGTGGTTCTTCGTACTCGATATATTCATTATTAACATAAGCCTCATTAGGCCAATCCAGATTCTCTTCAACATCTTCACTCACAAATTACATGCTATCAATTGGTGCACTATCTTGCTCTTCACCTTCAGAGTTGTTGCTTCTTTCATCCTCCTTAATTGTTGCCCCTCTTAACAGCCTCATATTTTCATATGGGACTTCATTATTCATGACATTTGACGTTCCACCGAATGAAGGTGCACCACTGTGATATTGAAATTAAATCGGCTCCATTTCACTCAAAGAAGAAAAAACCATCAGACTCAACTCCCAGATCTAGCATGCGTGAGAATTCTCTTAGATGTGTTTGAATATTTGGTACGAACTATATGATAACTTTTCAATAAACAATTCTACCGTTGGTTACGACTTGCACAAATTAAACATAATACTCATATGATGATCATTTGAGATCTCAACTACGGATATTCTATCAAAAATTATGAGCCAATTGCATATTATTTTTAGTCGGTATTATTGTGGGTCAATTTCCGTAACTCGGTGTAATTCCTTAATCAAGTCACAGTAACTATATGATTCTGAGATCATTAATGGTGTCATTATCCCTTCGACGTACATTGACATATTATTCATTCCATAATTAATTTTTCCACCATAAGAGCAACCAATAAAAATCATATTGTTCAACCTATGCAAAAGTAGATTATATCATTTAACTACAAAAAATTGAAAAAAATATTATTAGGGCATCGAATAAGAGAGGAAAACCCAAGATGAAAATAATCTCATATAATTTTGACCAAAAATTCTAAACCCTAAATTAAAAATTCTAAACTTTAGAATTAAGCATTCTTTGCCCTTAAAGTTTAATTTCAATTACAACTATCAACACACAAAGCATTCGAATCACCACAAATAGAGTTCAAACCCTACAAATTCATTTTTGAGTAGATTTCTACATGTTAAAAGAGGAGATAATGAAGAGAAATTATTCTAGAGATCTTAAGCAAACTTTCACGATGAATTTCAGCCGCAAAATGGGGTTAAAATTGAGATGGGTAGCAACAAAATGAGAGAACGACGAAGTTGGAGAAGAGAGAGATGGTTGGGAGAGATAGGTTTGGAGGAGAAGGGTTTCGGTTGGTTTATATAGGGAGCATGATCCAGAATAAGTAGTCGGGGTTGGCAACCCCGACTATTGTGTCCCTTAGCCAATTTTCCATTTCTTTAACTTGCGGTTGGGCACTCTCTGCTAAATGGTTGAGGTTGGGAACCCTGTCCATTTCGAATTAGACATTTCGAATCCCGACTAATTTACCTGCCAAACTGTAGCAGGGTAGCGGGCGAGCTCCATATTAGTCGGGGTTGTCAACCCCGACTAATTAGGAACGTGATTAAAAAAATCGACTCACTTTTTGATCACGATGCTGACGTGACGAGAAAATAAGTTGATTTTCGTAATAAAATTTGAAATAGGTAGAAATTTGGGAATAACATTAAGAATATGTTTATTTTGAATTTTTTTCCCTCACACACACTCTTTCTAGAGTAGATAATATAATATAATATAATATAATATTATAATTATATAATATATAATATATAATATATAATATATAATATATATAATAATATAATAATATAGGAGTGCTTTAGGCGTTTCTTGTTTGCAGCGTAATAAGCTTTTGTGGATCTGCTCACACTCACTTGAAGGCGAAAGCATCAGAAACGGCAGCAGCACAAACTTCATAAATAAGATCGAAACTTCCCCAGAAAAAAAAACCAAACAACAAAAAAAAGAAAAAAAAAAAAGCGGAAAAAAACTGAGAGAGAGAGAGAGGGAGAGAGGGCGACGATGGGGGATAAGTCGGAGGTCCTAGAGGCCGTCCTCAAAGAAGCTGTTGATTTGGTTGGTACCCTCATTTTTGATTTCCCAAAATTCATTTTTTGAATTTTTATTGATTTTATGTGTACTTTGTTTTGGGATTTTTAGGAGAATATACCAATTGAAGAGGTATTTGAGAATCTGAGATGCAGTAGGGAGGGGCTCAGCAGCGAGGCTGCTCAGGAGAGGCTCACCATTTTTGGACACAACAAGCTCGAAGAGAAGCAGGTTTGATCTTTTTTTTTTGGCTAAAAAATGTGGTTTTTTTATGGTTTGTTTTGATCCGAGACTTGGGTCTTTTTTTTTATGCAGGAGAGCAAGTTCTTTAAGTTCTTGGGGTTTATGTGGAACCCTCTCTCATGGGTCATGGAGGCTGCTGCTATTATGGCCATTGCCCTTGCCAATGGAGGGGTGAGAATTATACCATTTTATTGCAATTTATAGTGTTTTTTTTTTGCCTTCTTCTAGAGTGGAGATTTGGATAGAAAGACTCCTAAGAAAGTTGAGTGACTTTTCTTCATTGAATTTTTCTTTTTCTTTTTGAAGGGTAATCAAGCTATGGTTTTTCCCCTTTAAGCTTAGTCTCTTCCTCTTTTGTTTCAAAATTTTATGTAAACCCATTTTTTGCTTTATTCTTTTACTTGTCACAGTCTCAGATAGCTCAATGTGTCTAGTGAGGAAATTTAATTCAGCCAACGTGGGAAAAGTCCATCCCTTTGATGGCTGATTTTCCTTTATTCCTTTTTTAAATTTCTTTGATTCTTCTTCGTGTTCAGCAATTTTCACTGTATTACTGTAATCTGAACAAAAGTTTGTTCTTTTAAATTATAATAATACAAAAGCATACAAAATGAAGCTGTTTTTTTAGGCGAAAATTTACCTTTCAAAATTCTGTTCATAAGTTACCAGTTTTTGTAAAATGTTATTCATCAGGGGAAGCCTCCAGATTGGCAAGACTTTGTAGGAATCATAACCTTGCTGGTGATCAATTCAACGATCAGTTTCATTGAGGAAAACAATGCTGGCAATGCTGCGGCTGCCCTCATGGCTCGTCTTGCTCCCAAAGCAAAGGTTTTTAAAAATTTTGAAATTTCTTTCACTTCTACTTTTGAGTTTATATGAACAAGACATGGTTGTAAATTTAAAATGGAACATGCATAAAAAATCCGAAGGTTTTGAGGGATGGTCGGTGGAGTGAGGAGGAAGCAGCTGTTCTTGTCCCTGGAGACATTATCAGTATCAAGCTTGGGGATATCGTCCCTGCTGATGCCCGGCTGCTTGAGGGAGATCCTTTGAAAATTGATCAGGTTCTTATCATCATGTCCTAGTTTCTGATATTTTAGATTTAAGTATGTTTATTTGTTTGAGCTGATTATTTTCTTCTCATATTTGTATCATATAAATAGTCTGCCCTCACTGGAGAGTCCCTGCCTGTAACAAAAGGTCCTGGGGATGGTGTGTATTCTGGTTCAACCTGTAAACAGGGAGAAATCGAAGCTATTGTCATTGCTACAGGTGTTCACACTTTCTTTGGCAAGGCAGCACATCTTGTTGACTCCACGAACCAAGTTGGTCACTTCCAAAAGGCAAGTTGGAAACCTAAAAGCTCTTGCAGATTGATCTTTGATATATCAGGAATGACTTCTTGCTTTTCGTGTGATTTAATAGGTTTTGACTGCTATCGGGAACTTTTGTATATGTTCAATTGCGGTTGGAATGTTTGTAGAGATTATAGTCATGTATCCAATCCAACATCGAGCCTATCGTCCTGGAATTGACAATCTTTTGGTTCTTCTCATTGGAGGGATTCCAATAGCTATGCCCACTGTTTTATCTGTTACAATGGCAATTGGATCTCATCGCTTATCTCAGCAGGTTGAGTGGAATAGTTTGTTGCTTCCTTAGAATCATACTATCTATAGAGAGTATATTCTGGATGATAACACGTGCTTCCTTAGAATCGTACTATCTATAGAGATTATATTCTGGATGATAACACATGATTTCAGTTAAAAAATTTAAGCTTTTCCTAACAAAATTTAATGATTTTCTCAGTTTGAATTGAGACAACTTGTGTATGGTACAGGGAGCTATAACAAAAAGGATGACTGCTATTGAAGAAATGGCTGGAATGGATGTCCTTTGCAGCGACAAAACAGGAACCCTTACTCTGAACAAGTTAACAGTGGACAAGAACCTTGTTGAGGTCAGTCTTCATTCTTACCATGAGAAGTCATCTTCAGGAACTAACTAAACAAAACAACCTCGCTTTCTCTTGCATGGACATTCTGAAATCTGTTATTTCAGGTTTTTGTAAAAGGCGTAAGCCAAGATGCTGTTATATTAATGGCTGGTAGGGCATCAAGGGTTGAAAATCAAGATGCGATCGATACTGCTATTGTTGGGATGCTTGCTGACCCAAAAGAGGTAAATCTAAGTTAACCATATACATAGATTTGTACATGCTGGAAGAAAACTGAAGAACTAATAATCTTTTTATCATATCCATTGTTATGAAAGGCTCGTGCTGGTATTCAAGAGGTACATTTTCTGCCGTTTAATCCGACTGATAAGAGAACTGCCCTAACCTATGTTGACTCGGATGGAAAATGGCATCGTGTCAGCAAAGGTGCTCCAGAACAGGTAATTGCTTCACAAAACTCATTCTTTCTTGTTTCTCTGTATTTTTTGTAGATAAAAACTCCATAATTAGCTATAAATTTGTCTTGTAGATTTTAAATCTTGCACACAATAAGTCAGAGATAGAGCGCAGGGTCCATGCTGTGATTGACAAGTTTGCAGAGCGTGGACTTCGATCGCTTGCTGTAGCATATCAGGTAAAACATTCCTGTTGTATTTACACTTCTTTTCTGCGATGTATAATGATCTTTACTACCAAAAAATTGGTGTATATGGAGACACAGTAGAACATCATGTCTATCTATCTGTCTAAATCAAACACATACTTAAAGTAACCATTATTTAACTTACACATTATTATAAGGTGAAGTCATTTATGCATCATTTTGAAAAAAGCTTATTGTTTTGTGGACCATTTTATAAAATATTTCATATATAAGAAACAACCTGAGACATGCATGTATAGGAGTCAAATAGGCACATAGTTGCGTCTGGTCGCCTGAAGTTTAGACGATTACCTTGTCCTACAACCTATATGTATGTCAAAGTATGAACACTTTTGTGTAGCTGTCTGCAAGTTTCAAAACTTCTTCTCTTTCATGATCTAGCAATTCTTTTATTTATGTCGCATTTGGATGATTTTTATATGCCTTGATCAGGAAGTTCCAGAGCGAAGTAAAGACAGTCCGGGAGGTCCATGGCAGTTTATGGGTCTCATGCCACTTTTTGACCCTCCAAGACATGATAGTGCAGAGACAATCCGAAGGGCACTTAACCTTGGTGTCAATGTCAAGATGATCACAGGTTTTATTTATTTATTTATTTGAGCTTTTGACTTACATTAAAAGTCAAATCTGGAGGCAAACTGCTGTATAATGTAGTGGGACATTGTACACTAAGTTGTTTTTGATGCAAAAGATCTTTATGAGGAATTTGACATATTAATGGATAGTACTTTGTCATATCCACAGTTAGACCCCTTAAGTATAGGGAAAAAACAATTGCATCTTTATGGGCGAAATCAGATAAGTTAGATGGTTTGACTATCCCAACTAGAAAAATCTGATCATTAGAGAAGGTTAGAACAAACCTTAAACGCCTCTAAAGCTACAAACTAGGAAGTCCAAATTAGAAAAATCTGGTTACTGGAAGATGTTAGAGCAGCCCTTGAATGTTTTTCGGCTACAAACAAGTAATGATGGGCCATGTCATTCTCATTCAAACAATAAACAGGTATTCCCCTTCCATATTTAATGAAGTCCTGTCCCATGGTTTTCTGTTTTTAACGACATAAATTCCTGAAGAATGAGCAAAATAAAAGTAGTGTTGTATTCATTAGGAGGGGGAAAAGAGTTTCCCCCTAGTGACAACGGATAGAAGGGCTACTTTCACCTGGTGTGGAAGCTCTGACAGGTTTTAAATCCAAAACCAAGTAAGCGACCTGAAATTCAACTGAGCTTGTGATATGAGATTTCAGTTTGCTGATGTGCTTTATTTGTTGATATACTAAAATTTCAGAGATATGAAATGGTTTTTCTGAAAATCTTGACTGTAATAGATTTTTATGTGACATGTCTTAGATGTTCCGAGATTGATGCCTGTATTGGATAATGGTATTTACATATTTTTATGTCAATCATCTTGAAGAACATCTCTGTCCATCAATTTGTTCACATCTCTTCCAATTTTCAGAAATTGACTAAGTGAGGCATCTTTGTTCACTTATAGGTGATCAACTAGCAATAGGAAAGGAAACAGGCCGTCGTTTGGGAATGGGCACAAACATGTATCCTTCTTCAGCTTTGTTGGGCCAGACGAAGGATGAATCAATTGCAGCTTTGCCAGTAGATGATCTTATAGAGAAAGCTGATGGTTTTGCCGGTGTATTTCCAGGTATCAGTGTTGCTAGTAGGTTTACTTTTACTTTGGCAGTATTTAATTATCATTCTTTTTCTTTTGCAATTATCAGAACACAAGTATGAGATTGTCAAACGGTTGCAAGCAAGAAAGCATATTTGTGGTATGACTGGTGATGGTGTTAATGATGCTCCTGCACTCAAGAAGGCAGATATTGGGATAGCAGTTGCAGATGCTACCGATGCTGCTCGCAGTGCTTCTGATATTGTTCTTACAGAACCGGGCCTGAGTGTTATAATAAGTGCTGTCCTAACCAGCCGTGCAATTTTCCAGAGGATGAAAAATTATACAGTAATTATCATTATATTTATAAAAAAGCCTCACAACTTACATGATTTTTTTTATTAAAATGGTTTTATATTTTTGCAGATTTATGCAGTTTCTATTACCATCCGCATAGTGGTATGTTCCTGTTCCTTAATGGTCATGCATGATTCATTTCTGTAATATCGTGAAATGGAGGGTTATTGGTTGTTTAACCTCTTACCAGTCTCTGCAAGTTCTCTCTTTAAGAAAAATCTAAGTAGTCACTTCTTGGCAGCATTGTTGTGATGTTGGTACTTGAGTATATAAATAGATGTTTGTAATTGTATGTTGAGCTAATTAAGATATTTTCAAGTGTTTTTAATCTTCTTTGTTGTTTGAAAGAACTATTCATTTTCCCCCTCATCTGTTATAAGCACTTGTTTCAACTCTACAGCTTGGATTCATGCTTCTGGCTCTTATATGGAAGTTTGACTTTCCACCCTTCATGGTCCTCATCATCGCCATCCTCAATGACGGTAATGTTATGTTTCTAGTATATTTACATCATCTGGTGTTAAATCATTTTATATATCTTGTTGTCAGTTTAGTGGTCTGTGTTTTTTTGGTTTCTGTAGTCTGTATTTTTTTGTTTCCAACATGAACCTGTCCTTAAGTGACCTCTTGTTCATTTAGGTACTATCATGACAATTTCAAAGGATAGGGTGAAACCATCTCCCTTACCTGACAGCTGGAAGCTTTCAGAAATTTTTGCCACGGGGGTCATTCTTGGTGGTTATTTGGCCATGATGACGGTCATTTTCTTCTGGGTTGCATACCAAACTAACTTCTTCCCGGTATATACACTTCTATACTGAGAAATAAAATTGTCTAGAAAATTTTGTTGTATTTTTTTCTACTGACACATAAAATATTTTCTGCTTCTTGAATCTTACCACCAGCGTGTGTTCCATGTGGAGAGCCTGGAGAAAACAGCCCAAGATGACTTTCAGAAACTCGCCTCAGCAGTTTATCTACAAGTGAGCACCATTAGTCAGGCTCTTATCTTCGTGACCCGATCTCGTAGCTGGTCCTTTGTTGAGCGGCCTGGTCTCCTGCTCGTTGCAGCTTTCTTCATTGCTCAACTAGTAAGTTCTCTATTTTTTCCTCTGAAAACGATATCATGATATTGCCCTTCTCAATTAGGTGCTGCAACTTGTCAGAGATTTCTGTGAGAACTGTTTGCAATTACAGTACTGCTCGTTGCAGCTTTCTTTGTTGCAGGAAATATAATTATATTGCAAATTAAGTGTTTGTTTATCTGCAATTGTAAATGATCTATATTTTCTCAGTTGGAATGTACTAAGTTAACAATGCTGTATTGATTTTTTTTTTTTCATTTTTATGAAGTTGAAATTTAATTACCATTCTCAACTATCTTGTTACTAACCAAACGTTGGAAATGGAAACTTGACTGCAACATTTGCATGCTGTATTTCCCGTCAATCAATCAGCCCCCTAAATACCATTTCTTTCTGAATTTATTTCGAAGTATGTTGCTACTTGCGTAGGTGGCTACATTGATAGCGGTCTATGCTGACTGGGGATTTGCTGCCATCAAAGGGATAGGATGGGGCTGGGCTGGCATCATCTGGCTGTACAATCTCATCTTCTACTTACCACTCGATATCATCAAATTCTTAATCCGCTATGCTCTCAGCGGGAGGGCATGGGATCTTGTCATTGAACAAAGAGTACTATACTGTCTATTCACCAGCTATAACCTTGTCTTCATCTTTTATTGATTAATTAATATTGACCTTTTCCTCAATGGCTCAGATTGCATTCACGAGGCAGAAAGATTTCGGGAAGGAAGCAAGAGAGCTCAAATGGGCACATGCACAGAGAACTCTTCACGGACTTCAACCACCTGATACCAAGATGTTCAATGATAGAAGCAACTTCACCGATCTCAATCAGATGGCTGAAGAGGCCAAGAGACGTGCAGAGATCGCAAGGTGAGAACATCTAGACCTTTACCTTGAGTAACTAATGTGCAAATATATAATCATCGGTATTTATAAAGGGTTGATTGCTGATAGAACCCCGGTGCTATCACCTAATTGCAGATAGAACCCCCGAGTATTTTTTGACTCTTTTATTCTCAGGGGGCTTTGTCAAAAAAAAAAAAAAAAAAAACTCTTTTTCGAGGGTAAAAATAGGTAATTAAAAAAAATTCACTCAGGCGGTCTACCTAACAATAGAACTACAGGGTTCTATCGCAATTAACTCTTTTTAAAGTTGAGTTTTGGCTGTTTTTGTCTTAATTTCTAGCTTTGCTTATGTGCAGGCTCAGAGAACTACACACACTAAAGGGCCATGTGGAGTCTGTGGTAAGGCTCAAGGGTTTGGACATTGACACAATTCAGCAATCCTACACTGTCTAAGTTCGATACAGATATGAAGTATTAAGGCCATTCGGGTAGATAGTAAGCTCACTTGTGGAGCATTATTTTCCTATATAATCTCTGGTTAGAAGCGAAAATTGTTGTCCAAAAGCCACCTGTAATCTTATACACGAGTTATGATTGTTTATATACTAGTCTTGTAGAAAGAATTTGTTGGATATGCTTATGTGACTATGAGGGTTCACTTTGGCCATTGAGAGCTCTGAAGCGCACCTGATTTCTTTATCCTTTCACAAATTGCTTCGCTGAAGGCAAAAAGCTGTGAATTTAGGATGGTCAGGTGTTATCATGTATGCGCTTATATTTGTTTTTAAACTACACAGGAGTACACTGATGACGAATGCTTAGTGTTGATTTGCTTTGATAACGGGACAAGTGAAGGAGGTAATGAGCTCATCATGTTTACTGACATTTAAGTGTGTTTGTGTGTTATGTGGATAATATGATTACAGAGAATGAATGTAGTTGTATTGCCTATACTGGTACCTCTAACGATATGTTCAATCACTCTTCATGGGTCGACAAATTGTGAAATCCTGGTTGCTAGGGATGCGGAAGGACATGCGCAGATGAAAATACCGGTAACGTAGATGCAGATTGGATAGCGTTTTTAATATTTGGTTGGATGAAGGTAAGGATACGAATACAAGTAAAATTATCTAATTTTGTATCCGAATATATGTATCAATTAGACTAATGGAATTGCTGACTCTATGTTATTGCATTTGAAACAGGATATTTGATTTTAACTTTTTAGGGTTTATCCAAAATATTTATGACTTTTATATGAGAATTTTTTATTTATTTAAAACATGTATCATAAAACCTATACATTTTCCAAATCCCCATTCATAGAAGATAATTGAAGAGAAGATTCATGGTTGTCTTTGAAAACAAAACAGGAGAGAATCTATCTCGAATCAGAGACCACGGAATTCAACCTCACTTGGCTGCATTTAGCAAGTCAGAAAGCAATAATACAAATCTACACCTCTGCTATTGTATACAACCTGAAAGTGAACTTGCCAAGGGAAATCAAGAGGAAGCTACTCTTTCTAATCAATCTCGATGTATACAAATATGCGTATGAACTTGCCAAATTTTTATATGAAATTGATTCCAGGGAGAGTCACTGGTCACTCCTCACACCCAGAATACATTGTGCAAGATGAGTCAAGTACGGCTCTGCTTGTGAATTGTTGCTCAAAATAGGCACTAGACTCTGAAGCTCAGCATTGAACTCCTTCTCAAATTTCCTGTTGCACGCAGAAAATCTATCATTCTCCATAATGCTGTTAAAAGACACTTGAGAACCAGCACATTTCGGAAAAAAAAACTAAAAGGGCTTAATTGCACATAGACCCCCTTGTCGGATTGTTGTATTGAAGTTACTACCTCTATAGTTTCATTTTGGCAGACAAAATTTCCGGAGTGAATTTTTCTTAAATCATTTACCCTAATTAAAATCACTAATTTCACCCAGGGGTAATACCTACTAAAAATTCACCTACGGTAAAGGAGGAAAAATTTAACCCAGAGGGTCTATCTGCCAAATTGAAACTACAGGCACAATATGTACAAACCAGTGGCAACACAGGGGTCCTATGTACAATTAAACCAAAGTAAAATGGGTATGGATACTTACAACACGGATTCAGAGAGAGTGTTGTTTTCCGCAGCAGTTTTTAGTGACCGATTACTAGATCGTGCTGATCTTCTAGTTTTAGACTTTCCAACTCCAAAGGAACCATTATCCATGTCAGAAGCATAGGCTGCCGGTATCAGCAACTGTATGGAGGCCGCATATTGTAGGCATATTGATTTCAGTTTCTCCACCTTCTGCTTTACATAGGTTAAAGAAGAATTAAAACACGGAGAAAATATTTTATGAATAAAAAATTTAATTGAAGCCATCAATAACCTAACGTCAGCTCGTGCTGAATTAGGGTTTGAATAGAAGGCTGGAAGTATTAGTTATTTCAGAAGGCACAGCATGTTGATTAGTAATCTACGCAGAGTACTGCATTTTATATAATTTGTAACTGGAAAGTGTGCTCTTAATCTATATAGACGTGAAGTGATGCGGAAATTAGTATAAAGAACAGTTGGATGGTTGGTTATGAAATATGATACACGAACAAGTCCTTGGGAGACAAGATAAGAGTGATTAGGATAGTCGAAACTTGAAGGGTACCCAAGAGGAAGAAAATGAGAAATTTTCCTGGCTTCAGACTGTCAGAAATGTGAAGTAACTGCTACAGTGATGCAGTTGATGTCAGAAATGACAATTTTTCCTTGATTCAGACTAGGAAAATGAAAAAAAGAACTCATGGATCTTTTTTCGAAAGATAGGTGTGAGCAAACTTGCTGAAAACTTGGGTAATAGCCTAGTCTCAGTTCGAGTTTCATAACTTGCTTGATCTACGTCAAGGGATGTGCTCGTGGCCTATTCAAGATCTAAAAAATTACATATAGACGGTGCTTTTATAGAAGCAAGAATAATTCACAAAGTTAAGCCTAATCGCCAAACACATGTGGATGTCCCTAATAATAACTTCAAGTTGGTGATAAAGCCCAATTGCCTAACCTTGCTTGAAGACTTACTAGATGATTTGCAAGGCTAGCGAAAATTCAGTTTATTTTAGGGTATGGAAGGGCTTGGGTCTTAGCTTAAAGATGAAAATCAAGGCATGGATGACCTGGGCCAACCAGAGCTTGACTAGCTGATAGTCACACTATGGGAGTGTGACCGAACAGAGAGGTACCTGTCTATAAACATTAGGTATTGCTCAGTGGAAGTATGAATCAGGTAAATATCAGAAAAGTATGTATCTGGAACAAGATACTTATACGAAAAACATTAATTTCTTACAGAGAAACAAAAGTGAAACAGAAGGCTAGGCAGAAAATTGACCTTCAGAACTTGCGGCAAGAGAAGCAAGCATTCCTTTAAGCATTTGTGGAGGTAGAAATCATGGAACTGGATGACCTGTATTACAGAGTTAAAAGAAATGTACTATCAATTAACTGCACACATATCTTTATATCAAGTACCACACAAATGCAAACAATATGTGGTTGAGCAAAGGAATCTCAAAAGAAAGAACCTCATCTATGCTTTTAACAGCTTGAAGCCTATCATGCATCAAATGCCAATTTGGTTCGAGAACCTGAATGTGATAGATAAAGAATATTAAAAGATTCCAATTGAACTGGTGCATATGCTACATAAGAATAACAAGAGAAAAAATGATCACCTCAAAGGTTAAGTAATGCAAAAGGCTGTTAATAAATTTCAGCATGCTACGACAGAGAATGGAAGATCGCGAAATGGGGGTGCCCATACTGTGGATGGTACGGAATCCCTGCAACATAATTTCCCACATAGACATAAAGAAAGAAATACTATTCATATGGTAGAATGATATAAACAAAAAAGAGTATCATACTTGATGTAATTGCCATGCCACACAAAGTTGGCGATTGACATGCTTACAATGGAACAGAAACCGAAAAATCAGCTGATATTTCGTTAAGGCCTTTCTTGAAATAATAAGTGACAGTGGCCATTGAACCTGACATTTGATTTCCTGATTTAGTTTAGAATCTGAAGAACAATATTTAGCGCTGCAAGAATAAAGGAAACTACCTTGTAACTCAAGGAGAATGTTTCCAAGCCAGTAATGCTAACTGGATCCAGCTGGTCATCACCTTCAAAAACTAGATTTGCATAATTTGAAGGATAAGAACTTTCCAAATCTTTCAGAGTGGCCAGTTTCTTGAGCAAAGAAACTCTTTCCTGTAGGGATGAAGATATTAATATAGCAGCCAACTATTTCTTGCAATTTTCAGCACTATAACATACCACACAACATGTTAACTCCTCGTGATAAGGATCCGCCACAGCAGCAGTAGTGCGCAAAGCAAGGTCAAGGAGAGACTGTTACATTGTAGAACATTAAAAACAAATTTTCTGCTGCACTTGAATGTTGGAAAATCAGAAGATAAGAGGATTAAATAACCTGCAACTTTTCAACAGAAATCTCTTCAGGCCTCTTAGCAAGCTCATCTCGAGCAATGTCCATAAAATGAACCAAGAAGTCACCCTGCAAAAAATACGTTCAGCAAAGAGTTACATTACAGATATAATACTTCAAAATCTCCTGTAAAAAACACAATTAGCATTGACTGATTATTTTAACAGTATCAGCTTAAATTCATAACACCAATATATAAATTTAAAAGAACAGGGTAAGTTGCATAGAACTCTGAAACTGCATAAAGCTATAACTAGAAAATGACAAAAGGATGAAGGAATAAAATATAGTGCAAAATTACAAATTTTCATAGTTTTATATGGCTTTTCCGTTCATCACTCCAGGAAAGAAACATTATGTGTCACAAACAACTAATTAATTTGACGGCAGATAGATATAAAAAAGACACATATATCTAAGTAAGATGCACTAGACAGTAATTTACCATACCACTAACAAATCGAAAACTAAATAGAGCAATGCACGTGAAAAAGAAAAAAAAACAATACAAAGTATATTGTGAATCTCAGATTACCGAATAAGAAAGCATCATACATCTAAATATTTTGACTGTGTGATAAGCAAGTTGTACTGATGAAGATAAAATATTGGAGTACCTGGTCCAGAAGGAGATAGCGCTTCAGAGACCGCAGCTTCCCAATTAGGTCATACTGTATAAACATTATGATTATCTTTAAGGTTAACAACTAGCAAAAGAACTAAGATATAATATGCAAAGGTACTTCATAAACAATAGGTTTTTGAAACTAGAATAATTCAAGAAAATTTGATATTGGAAACAGATCAACACCATATCCCACCTTTTCTTTTATGAGATTTAAGAGCTCGCCACTTGCAAAGTCATAAGCAGTTTTAATGCATTCAAGATAATGATGGTTAGATCCAAAGCTCATCAATTTTGAGTTTTCTGTTTGAGGGACCTAAACATAACAAAGAAGTGCCTTAGCTACTGAACAAATCTTGTTTACAGTTGCTTCAGTAAAATGTGTTCTCCATGTTCACAGGGACAAAAGTCTGCAGTGTACCTGAACATTGTGTCCACATTCTCTCATTACATTTAAATACTTTCCAGTTGTCAAAATTGTCTCTGCAATGCCAGCAAGAAAGCTAGGAATACCATCTTTAAGGCTATACCTTTGACGCCAAAACTTGGCATCATAATCCAGAGTGAGGCTTTCCTGAGAAACATAAACCAAAGAGGCTTAAAAAAGTGGCTATTGCTGCAGGGTGCATGAAGAAAAATCCGAAGAAAGTACCTTTTTCAAAGACTTGTTCTCAGCAATGAAAAATTCACCGTATGGATCATCGATAACCCCCTCATAGACCCATCTACATTTCAGTACAGCAGGGAAAATATTAGCATAAAATCACAAGTATAGCAAATAAATTAATCAATTCATGCTGAACATTAATTAAAAATAATTTACACATAATTCTGAGAAGATATTGGAACAAAGAAAGCACAGAGTACGACTCTAGTGTACACATAATGGAAGTTTTTTTGTAGAATTTACAGTTAGCGTAACAACCTGGAGCAATATAGAGATATAATTGACCAAGGTCTATACCATAGATACCTTTCCAATATTCCCATATATGCAGAACTTGCACGCTGTGTCATCTTTTCCAGCAATGATCGAACTGCATTATCACCGGCCATAGCCTTGGACTGCAATAGGAGTAAGATAATAACAAGAAAGGAAAATACTAAATAACTTTGGGTATTATGTTACAAGCAATAAACAACATGTCTATTTTTAGCTCTCAATGAAAAGAAACAAAAAAAAAAAAAAAATCTGTAACCACAAATAGGCACACATTTACATAGATTATGTATAAAAATCAGAAGAGGTGTGAAAGCAATGAGAAAACTTGGGCCTCAAATGAAGACTTCAGAGATATTTACCTGGCTTTGCAAGAGGTTAAGCATTGCGGAGCCTGAAACATTGCTTGAAGATGCCTTCTCAACTACAATTGACAACGCATGCAATGATCCCATCATTGGCTGCAAGTTAGACAAACAGGAACGTAGCAATTAAAGAAAAGCAAAGTGTCTACTAGCATGGAGAGTTCAGTAAGGAAAAATGTCTGACCTGACAGTAAAACCACAGTCCTTGAACAGAAAGTCGTCCAAGACGGAATTGGTGCTCCAGTTGCGCTACCATGGCCTGATAATCCTGTTGTAATAAGGGGAAAAAAGACAATGCTCCAGGTTTCAATGAGGATTCACCCAGATCCCATTCACTAAAGAAACAAAGAGCCAGCAGGTAAGAAAATTAGCTAATTAAAACCAAAGTTGCAAAGTATCACAAGCTACATAAGAACACACTTGTGAAGTGTTGCAGGCTTGCAGCCCCCATGAATAAATTTAGCGCCTTCATAATATTTGATAGTATGATCATAGAAATGAAGATAAACTTGTCATCAAAGAAGAATCTCATATTTCAGAAGGTCCAAGGCAAATGGAGATAGCTGTAAAGAAGCTTATGAAGAAGATATATTAGCTTGCCACTTGGTATAATAGCTCTTCAAGAAAGAAGCAAAGCGGAATGCTGTGTTTTTCTCTTATAATAGCATATCCATTAACTCTTTATCTCATACTTCTTGCAATCAAACGACAAGTTTTTTTTTTAAATACGAGCAAATCTTAGATTCCTTAGTGGCCTACTCATAATGTAACAAATATGCAGAAGATAATATTTGTGTATGCCACACAGCTTTACTTTAAAAAAAATTGAAAGTACCATCTAAGAGAAAATGATGATACATCTTTTTGGAAGGGTCAAGGACGTAAAGGAAGTTTAATTACTTGACAAGTAATATATTAACTCTTTATGCAAGTAAATACCAACGAGAACACACTAAAGTTACTTGATGGAATTACATGTGTTGGTTATTTAATGATGTCAACACTCGGACTTAAAAATAAAACTAACCTATGGAATCCAATTGATACCCTCTCAAGTAATGCTAGTAATTAGTAACCCAAAAACTTTATATGCAGTCTTGAAGATCTAAGGTGGCCTTCAATGAAATAATATCAGAAACCAAAAGCATTTAAATGCAGTATCAACTGGTAAAAGTTCCATGTTAAGATAATTTACCAGGAGGAGTGCTCTAAGAGCCGCAGCAAATGCATGGTTGACCAGTCCACTCTTAAAATGCGACCTGGACTCAACAAACTGACTGATAAGTATATAGTCCTCACAAAGAGGAAATATTCTCTGTATTATTTCCTGCACCACGAAGAAAATAAAAAAGACGATTAAACCCCCCTTAAAGTTTTGTCACACTTAACGCATACCAAATCTTCTACATCATTTGGACCTTACCTGGAGAGCAAAGTCCATGGACTGATCAATCTGAAATATAACATGACCTTCTCTCCCACGGACTCCCTTTATCGAAATATATCGTCCCTCGATTCCCACGAGAGCCGAGAGCATATCATCAATGACCAAAAGCTCCTACATGTTCCAATAAATAATCAAACCAGCTCAAAAACCCTCTTTTGATCATAACAACCAAGTCAAAAGAGAAAAGCAATCACCTGAACTGAAACAGGATAAGATCCGATGACATTATGGGTTCCACGACTGCAAGAAACCAGCTTACAACAAGCTCGAACACTAAATGCAGATGAAATGAAAGCGCTCGGATCGAGAAATACCTGCCGGAATCCATCGAAAAGGGCCTACTAGTTGAAGCATGAGCTGGGACCTTGATTTCCTTAATTAAAAAAAAAAGGAAAAAGAATTAATTAGGAAATTCACAAAGAGGGATCGAGGAATTCAAAAGGAAAACTACCTGATGAAATCGGCCAGTGAGAAAGGGGCGTTCGAGATTCCATTTAGGAGTCGCAGGGCTCGAATCCATTGCAATTGACTGTTTGAAATCTGCAAACCCCAAACGAGACATTTTCCCCCAAAATCTTACGAACTGGGCACCACAAGTAGTAAACTAAAACCCTAACCAAACACGACAAGACTCTAAAAATTTTCTGAAGCCAACCTTGTCGTCGTCGCTAAGGGGCCGTCGTCTCCGCCGCTATCTTGCGCCGCCGCCGTCTCGATATGGCGCTATCTTACGCGGCCAGCGTCGAATCGAGAAGAGAGGACAGAGCTGTGATAATGATGATTTTGGCTCTAGTTCTTTTTGAAAATCGCATTTAAATTTCAAAAACGATCGAAAATATTCTAAGTTGTTGGGTGCTTTCAGAAAATCCCACAGTAATAACTTGAACAGTTTGACTCCTCTGTTACTGTTGTTTTAGGAGACAATTATCATTTTTATTTTTATTTGATTTAATTTAAAGTAATAATTTAATCCTATCTCATTCTCATTTTTTAATTGCCAAACCTGGAATCAAACACACGAAGACGCGAATCATATTGAAACATCTTAATCATCCGGGTCATTCTCATTTAATTTAAAGTAATAATTTTTAAAATCAAACCATTTTATTTTCAATCCTATAGTTAGATTCGAAAAATCCTAATATGAAAATCCATAGTTTCGTGTGATCGCTTTTAGAGATGAATATGTAATATGTAATTTATTAAAGATAAAAAAAAAATTTAGATTAAAAACAATTCAAAATTATTCCTAATATTAGGGTATATTGATTATTTTATTGATAATGTTGTAAGTACTTTCCGATATAAGAGGGTTATTAATCAATTGACGGCTACAATAAGAAATTTTTTAAGTGATCACTCTAGGAAGACTCTTAAAATTTTTTCCAATTGAATGTTAAAAAGTGATGATAAATTTCTTCTCCAAAAAGATAATAAAATGATTAATTAACTAAAGAAGGGAGATGATGTGATTTAATCATGCAGTTGATGTTGTTTTTAACTAATAAAGATTCTAATTGAACATTTTTTTGTTTTTTGTTTTTTTGTTTTTCTGTTAAAGCTTAGTTAAGGCTGAGACATTGGACTGGATATGGGAGGGCCCGTGGCCCAGCTAGATTGGGCTATATTATTTTTCTCTTGGTTTAGGAATTAAAAAAAAAAAAAAAACATTTGAACCTTTACTAGCTTAACATTGGAGGGCCTTCCTTTCCCATTATTCACGAATTGAATTGAGATTCATATAACAAGGTTTATCTTAAAAGTGGATTATTTAATTGCTTTTGTTTTATTATATTTTATGGGTAACTCCATTATTAGTATTTATTTCAAATATTTTGACAAAAAGAACCATTTAAAGAGTAGATTTCATAAAAACTACCATGAAGGTCGAAGGGTTTTGCACAAAACTAAAATTTATTAGAGAGAAATATCATGAACTATGGAAAGAATTGGTAACAACATTGACATCTTGAATACAATGTCTAAACTATTCTCGCTTATACCTATCAAACCACAAGGTAATAAGGGTAATATAGAAAATATATAAAGTTATAAATAAGAGCGAAATTGTCCAAAATATATACTTGTGATGACATAACAACTTAATTACCCTTACGTACTATCACCACTCATGATACTTTAGTGAGAGACTTCACGGCTTTTTTTTTTTACCTATGTAAAAGTTTCGATCTGCTCATTAAGTTTGTGCGAAAACACTCCAAATTAAGGTCATGCACTCAAAGCTGGCATTTACAACACAGACCGATACAGTTTTAAAATATAAAAACGTTCTCAACTAATCCCTAGTGATAACTCGGGTATGCAAATTAAACTAGCCAATTAATACCTAATGCAAAATTACGGAGGTCTGAATCTTGTTTGTTGTCATGTTTCTCACCACTCTTCGGAAAATTTTGCTGGCCTACGTACCCCAGTGTTTATCTCTAGCTAGAACCAAATCATTTTCTTAATGTCAAGCCTCTCCAATATCCTCGAGGAAGTGCAAATAAAAGGGAAAACAAGGCACTAATTAATAGGATGAGGACTACTACTAGCTAGTACTCCATACATTTGATTAAAGACTCAACCCCTGGTGCAACGATCACCTAAAGGATCTCAAAGTGACAAAAGCAAAAGTGACGTATATATAGCCTTTGAAGATTTTCATTTCTATTATGGGCTACATAATTATTGCATGAAAGTGCCCCTTGAGGGAATCTCTGTCTTGCAAGAAACAAGATAGCTGAGCAAATTCCCAGCTCGATCGCACCATTTAATCATTTGCTTGACCGAGGCATTAGCCGTGACCCAGAGTTACGCAAGCTAAGAATGCTGTTGCTAGTGGAAGCTTATAAAGTGTTTTTTTTCCGTTGTGTCAAACTAAACCTCTCAGGTTGTCATGGACGTTGAGAGTTATCAACAGATGAAAGGATTTACGAAAAGAAAAAAAAAAAAAATGTAGGCCATAATCTGGTCCTTATCTTTTCGATTAGTTTGTTTTCTTTTTCCAAAAACATGCGTATGGGACTGGTGCAAATCAGGATGGGCAGACCTATTTGCGTTTCTGAACTACAAAACAGCTAGCCGGAACTTTTTATTTCGGATATCCATTTGAGGTGATCAGGAGTCTACGGAAATTAAGCTCTGTTCAAGTTCTACAATATAACGTATCTAATAAACTCATCCGAGGTCGTCTTCGAGGCCCAAAATCGTTCATTTCAGGCTGTTTCAGGGCTACTTTTGTTACTGAGCTCGTGTTTTTTGAACTATTTTGCGTCAAGCTTTTATTTTTGGCCGAACAGTTCGGTTGTTCGCTTTAGATATTCGGGAATTTTCAGCTATTTACGTTTGGTTTTGTAGATCATTCTATTTTCATCAGATTATTGGATCGCGAAAGTTCTTTCTCTAGTACAACAGATTTAAAATTGTAATTTTACACTACTCTTAAAACTATTTTTTTTTTATTAATACTAATAAGTGAGTTCTTTCTTCTTGCTGTCATGATACAAATTAAGGCAATGATATTTAGCACGTAATGGCCGAGCTAGGCTTTGAGCGTCGCAGACTCACTGTTCATTGACTGGCTTTTGTTCGAAAAGAAACGTATGAGAGAGGGTCTTTGAGACCATGATACAAATCCTCAAGGGTATAACTTTAATTTTTCTGTTGTTGAATGGGTCACGCCAATTAAAAGTTTGCCCCTAAAGAAATAGAAGAAAAGAACAAATATGAAGCAAAAGAAAAGAGAAACATCCCACGAACGTGTGATTGGAGCTGAGAGTTGATCATAATGCAGCTCCAAACCAAGAACATGAAGCTTTTTTTAGATCAAAAGTAGAAAAGATTGAATATTCTTTTAGGTATTAAAGCAAAGTTTGAATCTTGCTATGGTAGCTAGCTGTCCCTTTACCAAAAGGAATGCATACTCAGATGAATGGACCAGAGAATTATACTGCATTCTTTCTTTCCCGTCTTTTATTTATTTCTCTCTTTCTTTCCATTTTTAGGTGTTTTGCATAAGGTTAAGTGTTTGTTACCTAAGATATTTTGACTCCAAATTGAAAATTGAGGTCAGTTTTCTTTAAGTTCGGTTGGAGAAATTAGTAGACAGGTATTGGCAAATAGTAAAGCAACACTCAGAAGCTAAAATAAAATAAGGAATGCTAAAACGTCAAAAACAAAAGTATAGACTATAAGAATGATTTGAAGATCTTTACAATAAAACATGGAGGTCGGCTACTGACTGGTTGTTATAGTTGGAATCAAAACAATATTTTTTGGATGAAACAGAGGATATCTAGATTGGGGGAGAAAAAAGGGGAAAATCTCACAATACTCTATATTGTCTGAATTACAAAAATTCCATAAGAAATTCAAGAATTTTAGTCGCAAATGAGGTCTAGAGAAAGCAATAATCAATAGGATTTCTCTAGTACTCTTTTTTTTTCAAAAGTGTTGAAATTGTGCCTCAAAACCCTCTGATTGTTCAATTCAGCCAATGTATCATCGATGGTCAAGAGGAGACTATCGATGGTCACTTCGATCATTGATGTATTATAGTGAACAATCAGAGAAAAATAAGAACATGATTTAGAACCATCGATGATTATAGGGAACCATCGATGGACTGCAAGAGATCATCGATGGTCGTGTTTAACCATAGATGGTTATGATGCTAATTGCAGTTAGTGATGATTTAATCTTAGCCGTTCGTTTTTCTTTTGATTACCACCTTCTACAAAAGTTTTGGATACTTTTTTTTTCTGATCTATTGTGATATCCTATATATTAAAATAGTGAGAGTTTAGATTAGGGTTGGATGATGAGAATAGGAGGGTTCAAAAAGGAGAGTTTGAGGGTTTAGGCTATTGACTTATTCTTATACTTCTTTCTCTTTTGATAGTGGCTTTTTTCTCCGACACCTCTACCATGGGCGTAGCCCAAATTGGGTAAACCACGTAAATATCTATGTTTACGATTATTTATCATTTATTCTTGTGCTTGATCTTCGCTATTATTTTTTGCTTTATTGTGCACTTGTTCTAACAATATGGTATCAGAGCCTTGGTTGTAATTTGTTTTGTACGCAAATAAGATGTCTGTGAAATATAAGATTGAGAAGTTCGATCGTGATGTCAATTTTGGTCTTTGACAAGTGAAGATGCGGGCTATTCTTGTTCAGCAAGGATTACAAAAGTCTTTTTGGAAAAAGATAAGATGCAGACGTCGATGACAGATGATGAAAAGTTCGAGATGGATGAAAAGGCGTTAACTTCAATCTAATTGTGTTTGTTGAAGGAGGTTCTTTGGGAAGTCGTGCATGAGAAGACCGCAACGGGCCTATGGCTCAAATTGAAATTTCTTTATACGACAAAAACCCTCGCCAACCGAATATACTTGAAACGAAGACTGTTTATGCTTCGCATGACGGAAGGTACATCTATTAAATCACATCTTGATGAATTCAATTTTATTATTATGGATTTGGAGAATGCAGATGTAAAAGTAGAAGATAGATATCAGGCTTTGTTATTGTTATGTTTGTTACCGCCTCCTTATAAGCACTTTAGGGAAACTATGATATATGGCAGAGAATATATCTCCATGGAAGATGTGAAAGCATCTTTATTCTCGAAAGAGTTGATGGATAAAGACTTGACCGCATCCAGTGATGGTAAAGTCAAAGCCCTACATGTTCAAGGTAGAAACATAGAGCGTGGTTTTAACAATAAAAATAAGTTGAGACAAAAGTCGAAGACTAAGAGCAAATTCTATTTCTATTACAAGAAGAAAGGCCATGTCATGAAGTAGTGTTGAAAGTTTTAGAATAAAGAAAAGAAGAAAAATCAGGTTAAAAAAGACTCTGCGGAGGCTAGTGTTGTCGAGGATGATTCTAATAGTTTTATTTTCTTGCCTACAAATTCAGGTAGATCCAAGGATGATTGGATCTTAGAGTCGAGTTGTACTTATCACATGTGCTCCAATAAAAATTGGTTTTTCACCTACAAACCAGTTGAAGGTGGAGTTGTCCTTATGTTCTCATTGTAAAGTGATTGACATTTGTACAATTAAAATTGGAATGTATTATGGTCTTGTGAGGATATTGTCAGATGTATGTCATGTTCCAGATTTGATGAAGAATCTCATCTCTCTTGGCACCCTTAAAACCAATGGGTGAAAGTATTTAGCTGAAGGTGAATTTTTTTTACAGTTTTCAGAGGTGCTTTAATTATCATGAAAGCAAAAAAGGTTTGGAAATATCTCCATCTTGCAAGGAAATACAATTAGTTACTACATCATTGTTATCAGATACGGACACCACCAAATTGTGGCATATGAGATTGGGTTATATGAGAAAGAGGGGCATGACTATACTCAGCAAGAGGGGACTTCTTTGTAGTCAGAGTACATGAAAAATGAATTTTTGTGAGCACTGTATTCTTGGCAAGCAAAAACGTGTCAGTTTCAGTACAACAATGCATAGAACAAAAGGCACTTTGAATTACATACATTGTGATTTGTAGGGTCCCTCGCGTGTTCCTTCGAAGGGCGGTGCTAGGTACATGCTGACATTCATTGATGAATACTCAAGAAAAGTTTGAGTCTACATGCTAAAATGCAAGAATGAAGTGTTTAAGCACTTTAAGCAGTGAAAGATATTGATTGAGAAGCAGACTAATAGAAAAATTAAGAGGCTTAAAACTGGTAATGGATCAGAATTTTGCTCTGCGGAGTTTGATGAATTCTGTAAGGATGAGGGTATCATTAGAAATCAAACCATGCAACACACACCATAACAAAACGACACTACAGAAGGGATGAATATGATTGTTCTTGAGAGAGCTCGTTGCGTGTTGTTGAATGCTGACTCGTCAAAAGACTTTTGGGCTAAAACGATGTCTACAGAATGTTATTTGGTGAATCACTCTCCATCCACATCCATTGATTGCAAGACACTACAAGAGGTTTGGTCTGGCCATCCTACTGATTATTTTAATTTCAGAGTATTTGGTTGTCCTGCATATGCACATGTAGATCAGGATAAATTGGAACCTAGATCTAAAAAATGTATTTTTATCTGTTATGCCTTTGCGGTGAGGATATAGGTTGTGGAGCCCTGATCCTAAATTACCTAAACTCATGATTGAGAAAAATATAATATTTTATGAGTTTGCTATGTTGCTTCCGAAAGAAGATACTGCTATTTTTCCTTCTGGTATTGTATGTAGGAAAAATTGCAAGGAAGAGAATAAAAGAAATTTGATTTCGATTCCTTTAAATCTCGATTACAACTTGATTACAAAAGAGAAGAGAACGAATTTGATTCTCTCCTTTGTTTAAAACTGGGTTCTTCTCGGTAGCGATGGAATGCCTCCATCGAATGCTCGCGTCGAGTTTGCTCTCCGTTGACGATCCGACGTTTT
>BQKN01065442.1:230242-278210 GCA_022839385.1 Asparagus kiusianus
CCTTCTGGAAGTCGTCAGATTGTAACTTCCATCATCGGTATTTGATGGGGGATAAGCTATCTATTATGATTTTTAGACAGCCTACAGGTATAAATACTACATATATGAGTACTAGAAAGTAGGTGGAGTTAGAAATAGATTCTTATAATTCAGATTCAACAACCAGCTATTTGTTTACTAGAAAATAACGAGAAAATAGAAATTACAGCAGAAGATGACACATATAGTATTGCAAAAGGTGAGGAAAAAAGTTCGATAAAGCTACCTTAGAGATATGCAGATTCAGCCATTGCATATGTATTGTTAGCAACTAAATGGATGGATATGTTGACGAAGCCACTATAAGTAGCCAAGTTTAACTTTTCTTGGACTTGCTTCATGTCAAAGAACGTTGAGGCGCCATAGGGAGCATTTCTAGAAGCATTGCAATACACTATTGAGAAAGTTGAGAGCTCATTCTGATTGTTAGGTCAACATGGAAATTTGTTAAAATTGTGCTTCAAAATCATCTGATTGTTCAAGTCAGCCAAAGGATCATTGATGGTCAAGAGGAGTCCATTGATGGTCATTGCGATCAGCAATGGGTTACAATGAATAATAGGAGTAAAAAATAGAAACATGATTTTGAACCATCGATGGATTATAAGGAACCATTGATGGACTATAGGAGATCACAGATGGTCATGTTTAACCATTGATGGTTACGACGCTAATTGCAGTTTTTGATGATTTAATCTTAGCCATTTGTTTTTCTTTTGATCTCCAACTTCTATCAAGTTTTGGATATCTCTTTCCTAATCTATTGTGATCTCCTATATATTAAAATAGAGAGAGTTTAGATTAGGGTTGGATGATGAGAATAGGAGGGTTCACAAAGGAGAGTTTTGAGGATTTAGGTTGTTATAGTGTTTTCAATCGCCAAAGTGCAGTCCTTTGCTAGCAACAGACATATGTATTTCTTCATGCAATGCCCCAATCAAATTGGCGGCTAAGACCTGCAAGGATTCCAACTTTGTTGACTCACCGAGTCGACATTCCCTTATGTCAACTCGAAGGACGAAACTTGTTAGCTCTCTTATCAAAGACGACATGCCACGAGCCTACTCGGCCAGTTATTTGACCCCTTGTGAGGTCGACTCGAGAGGTGTTACTTCTCGACCAAGTTAGAAGATGACTTCGACCTCGAGTCTCTCCCACTAACAACATATCAACACGCATTTAATGTTTGGCAGACACCATCATACCTCTAGCCTCGAAAGTCTTCATGACTCATCAAACCATGTCAGCACTGTCATGCATCCAATCACTTCTCATTAATGCTGAGATGATTTTTGCTCCAGTCGCTAGCTGACACGTGTAAAGCAGGTGCTGACGTAGCTGCTAGCCCATACTTCTTCACCGTCATCCTATTCTCGGCCACAATAACAGTTTTGCCCTTATACCACCGGTATAAATAGAGGTACTATTCTAACATTAAAGTGGGTGGATCTTCTGAGATCTAATCTCTGACTTAAGCAATACCTGCTAATTGCACTACACTGTAGAACTTATGTAGTTCTTCATTTTCCCACTCAAGTTCACCATCTAACTTGATTGTTGTAGGGAAAAATGGAGGAACCAAGCCCCGTCCTCTCACGAGCTATTATTTGTACATGATCAAGCTACTAGACTCGAAACTGGATATTCGGGGAAGGAAGCGACCCCTCATCAACCTCACCCCAACCACCATTTTAATTGACTGTTTGATCACTTAACATCAATAGTTTGGCGCCCACTGTGGGGCTACTTTCATTTTCGAGAAAGCATGTCTGATTCTGAGGATAGGGCTGGTCCGTCTCGCCTTAAAGGACCACATCAGAGCTATGTTATTCAAGCTTAGCTTGAAGAAACAGCTCAGAAGATCTCCCAATCCTTCTAACAACAACTCGCTGTTGTTTTCGTCAAAAGTTATCGTTTCCATTATCATCAAACCTGTTACACCGTTTATCGATTACAAGTTCGAGTTGATCTTTTTATAAGATCTCCTTACAATAAGAAAAGTAAAGATTATAACTTTATGAAACAAAACGCAGTAGTAGTTTATCTCCTGTTGGTGTGGGATCTTTGTCTGTGCCGAGGACGCGTTAGTCCGTGGACCGTCACGGATCAGATCCGGTTGACAAGTGTAATTATGCTCTTGTTTGACAAAAGAAACAGTTGTAGTAGCGACAATCATGACCAAGCGAGATTGTGGCTCTTCTTGAGATCAAAACAAAGTTTGATCCGGAGGAAGGAGGGGGAGAGATCTCAAATCATTCGAAGGCTTTTTCTTTATGAAAAAGTTCACCAAGATCTGCCAATTCTCCTCTAAAACTCGTGATCTACTGTTTAATTGGACAGCACCTCACCCTCAGATTTTAGATCCTCTCTAATGAAGACATTGGGCTTCTATTTATAGGCTTTTATCGCCGCGTTTTCTGATAAAATCAAGTGTTTTGACATCATCTGCAGTTGATAACCACCCAGGTGCCCTTAAGGATAGCTTCAGAATAATTGGGGAGGTCCTAGGATGAAAGAATTCTAATAAAACATTGAAATCCGTGTTTTGGGAATTTGGGAGGCCCAAATAGTCATGGTGACTCAGAGCTGTGTGAGTCACCATTTGGTGACTCGGAGCTGTGCGAGTCACCATTTGGTAACTTGGAGCTGTGCGGGTCACCATTTGATGACTCGGAGCTGTGCAAGTCTCCTGGCCAGTTGTTATGTCTTTTTGACTCTTTTGGCTATTTGCATTTCCTTCAGTTCGCTTGCTTTCTCCTTTACGCGTGTTTCGTCAATTTGTTGACTTGTGCGTTTTTACCGATTCACTTCATGCGTTTCATCGTAGTCAGATAAACTTCTTTAACTCGAATGATGTCATTCATCATGTTCTCTTTGTCTTGAGCTGCGTATGGGAACCCATAGGTAATTTTTGACACCTACAGATACCCCCTCCAAAGTGTTTCAGTCTCATTTCTTTTATAGAAGAGCCTGAAATACTTTGAACATGATAGGCTTAACCTTCAATCGGTATGATAAGACCTATAATTGGTTTCCACTCTCAGCTTCTTCAGTCTTCAATCTACTCAGTATTTTATCGAATAGATGAAGCTCTTTCAGTACTGCGTTTATTGTCTGACCGCTGTTGAAGTCTTGAACTGAGACTGGTGTGTAAGTTTCTAAACTTAGCTCGTGCCATCAAGTTGACTTTGAACTGATCGTCTTCATCGGAATTCATATCCGTAGTTTTTTTTTGGCGAAGCCATCGGTGCGTTGACATGTGTTAACATAGTTTATACTCGTATGTTAACTGGAGTCTACACAGTTTAAAATCTTAAGGCGTTAGAGTTAGGAGGACTAGTTTATACTCGTATACTCATGGGAGTTTTGCTGGGTTATCCTTAAGAATACTCTGAATGATATTCTCCAGAAACTTTCCGATAAAGTTAGGCAATAGTTTAGACTCATATACCCATTGGAGTGTCAGGGAGCAGTTTAACCTCATATACCGGTTGGAGGATTGAGAAGCAGTTTATACTTATATACTCTTCGGAGTATTGGAAAGAGTAGTTTATACTATTATACTTGTCAGAGTCTTCATCCGGCTTAATTTAACGTTATAACGCCAGCTTCAACCAAGGTTTGGATGCTATTTTTGAGAGCAAAGCAAGCCTTGGTAGGATGAAAGATTCTCCTGTGGTACGCACAATACTTTGGATCCGTAGTATTGTCAGCTTCCTCCTGATTTGCGATAGGTGGTAGCTTAATCTTGTTGTTCTCAAGGAGGGATTCCAAAATGGTTAGGATGTCTTCGTCCTTGAAGGAGTACTCTTTTTAGAGTCTCGGATCTAAAGACTTTTGCTGTCTCTAGGATTACTGTTGTGACGTCTGATTAGCATGAAAAGCACCTGCAGGGGCCTTCCCTTTACGACAGGAGACGAAGCTTGAATTTGGAGGGTTAGCCGTCGGTTGGCCTCTCTCAGCTTTCTTCCTTCTGAGGAAGTGTTCGGCCCGCTCTCCATGCACCTCCAACTCTTTCCAAGTATTGGAGGGTGCTACTCCCATAACTTCCAACACGTCCAAAGAGAGCTTGTTGTGACAGGTTTGGAAGATAAAGTCCTCTATGATCGGATCTCGGCAATTCACCGCCTTATTCCGGAAGCACTTGACGAAGTCGTCGACTATCTCGTCGTCTTTTTGTTTCTCATCGAAGAGTGTCCCGATTAACACCTCAGCATCATCATCAAAGAAGTGAGTGGGGAACAGGTTCTCTAGGTCGTCCCAGCTGTTGATGCTTCTAGGCTTGAGACGACGGTACTAATCAAAGGCGGACCCGTGAAGGGTGCCAATGAATGACCGAATCATCAAGGCTTTATTGTCGTAGATCATACCCAAGTGGGACTTAAAGTAGATCAGATGTTAAGTGGGTGAGCCCTTCCCGTTAAACAGCGTAAATTTGACCAGGTTGAACTTTGCCGGGTATGGGATCGACTCCCATTCTCTCGGGTAGGGACACGGAATACCGATCTTCTTCACCTCTCGAGCAGACATCAGAGCGTTGATTTTGCTCTTGAGGTCTTTCATCTTCTCGTCCTCGTCTGTATCATGCTTTGGATGATTTCTAAGAGGAACAATACGACTACCCCCAGTATTGTCATCTTCGGTGGGACCACCCCCAACGTTATTGTTTGCAGTAGGGCCACCCCCAGCATTCTGGTCAACGAGAGGGTTATCAGTATTGAGATGTTCATCATTATCTGAATCGTTACCTATTTGGTCATCAATGTTGCGATGGCTGGATTCACTAAATTGATTAGACAGAGCCTGAATCTGTTGGTCATGCTCTTCCCTCATCTGTTGCATAGCCATTTCCATTTCAATTTTGAATGCTTCTTTCTGCTTGGCTAGAGCATCCTCAATCATTTTGGCTACTTCCTCGGTGTTAATCATAAACACCTCACGGGATTGTCCTTGACTGGATACCGTTTTGTCAGAGGCAACTGCAGAGTTGGCATCTGATACTTCATCTTCTGAGGATAATCCTCTATTCATCCTCTGATAGTTCCTACGCCTAGTAGTTCCCGCACGTAATCGAGTTATACATTGGGATACGTCCGAAAAATGATGGGGACTGAAACTCTGCGTTGACTTTCCTTTATCGACCATATTAATAGTGACTTTTGGGAGTTCGTCATCTTGCGTAGCTGATCTTTTTCTCTGGAAATGCTTTGGCTTGGACTTGGATGTTCTAGTGGAGATCTTTTCCAATACCCGGACCCTCTGTGGAGCGATTTTAGGGTAGCTACACGCTGATAATACTGTCCTGATTAGTTTGGCACACAAATAATAAAAGTACATCTCTCGGGTACTCCTCTTTCGAGATCTGTTTGTATCCCTAGCCCGATAGTATAACTCATCGGCATAATTGCAGGAGCAATCTATCATGTGTTGGCACGACTTCCCAGGTATAACGTCGTCGCTGTCAAACGAAAACGTTTCCTTCTGGGGGTTTGACGTCTTGTTAGCGCTCTCAAGAGTCACACGTTTTGAGCTACGCATTTGTGAGCGTGGGACCTTAACGGGATCTTGTACACTGACTCGCAGTCCAAAGCAGTCAGTTACAGGAGTTTTCCCATTATAGAAAGGCTCTGACTTGTTGCGAGGGCGTGTGCGACCCCCAGTTTGATGAGTTGCTCGGGGTTCAGTCAATTAGCCTAAGCGTTCTTTAATCAGAATTTTGCTTCGATCCTCGTGCAAAGGACCCAGGTAATCCACCATCTTGAATCGGGATAAGTCCATGCTATCGTGGGGCTCTGCTGGAGGTGTGTGATTCATCGGGATAGAAACAGGGGCTGTCGGAAGCTTAAACGGGACTACGGGAGGTGAACCGAGTGCGAACCGAACCAAACCGGTTTGGTTCAGGCGCGAACCACCACTTGGTAATTCACGCATTCTGGTAGTTCCGGGTGCTGTTTGACTTTTTTCGATGACTTTTCAGACTTTGGTTTTCGGACTTGGCATGATTTCGGTGGCTTCTTGATCATCTCTTCTTGCTTCAACTTCTGCGCTTCTTGCACGAGAATCCGTGCATGCACAATCAAGGAATGACGCTTTTGAATGCACTCCTCGAGGGTTGAGTGGGTCCGTTTGACTTGGATACATTCATTCGCTATTGGTTTGGTGGAGAGGACATCTGTTTGCTACTGGGGCACTCGGTGCCTTCTGAGTTTCAGATCCGCCTCATAGCAGATCCCGTCAACAGGCTCCAAAGTCTTAGCGAATTGGCACACGAGGCGTTGGCGCTTCCTTTGGCGAGCTCTCTTCGATAAAGTTAGCACGGCTACAGCGGCTATCTCCTTGATTGAGGAGGAGTCCAGATCTTCAGATTCAGCCTCGTTGGAGACCGGAGGGGCGTTGCAAAGTGAGATGGCAGTAGCAGCGGAGGCCTTGATCTTCCTACGCCTGCGAGGGACGGAGGATCTGGAGGAGGAGGACGACAGATACTCCTCGAACTTTAGTTGGTCGAATTCGTACTTGACTTCTTCGTCAACCGGGATCTAGATCCATGGTTGCGGCACGACAGCTTCGGCAACGAAGCTATTGGCTCCTACTGTGATCGTCAGTTTGTTTTCGTCAAAAGTTATCATTTCCATTATTATCAAACCTATTACACCGTGTATCGATTACAAGTTCGAGTTGATCTTTTTATAAGATCTCCTTATAATGAGAAAAGTAAAGATTACAACTTTATGAAACAAAACGTAGCAGTAGTTTATCTCCTGTTGCTTTGTTGGGGATCTTTGCCTGTGCCGGGAACGCGTTAGTCCATGGACCGTCGCGGATCAGATCCGGTTGATAAGTGTAATTATGCTCTTGCTTCATGAAGGAAATAGTTGCAGCAGCGACAATCACGACCAAGCAAGATTGTGGCTCTTCTCGAGATCAAAACAAAATTTGATCCAGAGGAAGGAGGGGGAGAGAATCTCAAATCTTTCGAAGGCTTTTTCTTTATGAAAAAGTTCGCCAAGATCTTCCAATTCTCCTCTGAAATTCGTGGTCTACTGTTCAATTGAACAACACCTCACCCTCAGATTTCAGATCCTCTCTAATGAAGACCTTGGGCTTCTATTTATAGGCTTTTGTCGCTATGTTTTCTGATAAGATCAAGTGTTTTGACGTCATCTACAGTTGATAACCACCCAGGTGCCCTTAAGGATAGCTTCAGAACAATTAGGGAGGTCCTGAGACGAAAGAATTCTAATAAAACATCAAAATCCGCATTTTGGGAATTTAGGAGGCCAAAATAGTCGTGGTGACTCAGAGCTGTGCGAGTCACCATTTGGTGACTCGGAGCTGTGCGAGTCTCCTGGCCAGTTGTTATGTCTTTTTGACTCTTTTGGCTGTTTGTATTTCCTTCGGTTCGCTTGCTTTCTCTTTTACGCGTGTTTCATCAATTTGTTGACTTGTGCGCTTTTACCGATTCGCTTCATGCGTTTCATCGTTGTCAGATAAACTTCTTTGACTCGGATGATGTTGTTCATCATGTTCTCTTTGTCTTAAGCTACGTGTGGGAACCCATAGGCAATTTTTGACGCTCACAGCTGCCTTCACTAGTGAGCTTCTTAGCCGGCTTCCACAGCCGTAGCAAGCTACTTTAGCTGTTCCCCCGCCTTCTAAAGACCAGAAATCAGAGACTCATCTCCCCTCTAGAGTATAACAAATAGTCCCCCTTCGGACTCCTCATCTTGCAGTCAAGCAACCGATTGGATTACTTTAATGTATAAGATAAGATGGTAATCAACCTGATCATCATGATGAAAATGGGATCATCAGGATGTATGATCTCGTTCATGTTAAGATAAAGATTATTAAACTCAACGGAATTTGGATTTGGCTAAGAAGAATCAATATAATCGTGTTCCTCCATAGCATTAACAACAATTTTGGGATATTTACCAACTAGCCATCTATAAGATAAAGGAACTCCCATCACTCTCAAAGCTTCCTCAAGATATCTCAGGAAGATCCATGAGAGCACATGTGGAAATCACCTTGGGGCTTGAACCCTCGAAGAAAGTCATTCGCCAAGGGTACTACTAGTCCACTATCTTGGCTATGTCAAGGTGACTCATCTCTCAGTGCAAGAAGTGCCAGTTCTTCTCATCCATCCCGCGAGCAGCGACCACCGAACTAACCTCCATCCTGAGTCACATACCTTTCACTCAATGGGACTGGATTTGCTAAGTCCTCTCCCCCTAGCGTCGGGACAGAGGAAGTTTCTTATTGTGTCGATCGACTACTTCACCAAATGGATTGAAGCCAAACCACTGGCTAAAATTAGTGAAAGTAACAACGTTAATTTTGTACGGAAGTCCATTGTCTTAGGTGTGCCCCTTTCCTTCGTGACTGACAACAATACTTAGTTTGACAGCGGAGGCTTCCGGAGCTTTTGTGAGGAGTATAGCACCCACCTCAAATTCTCCTCTGTCGTCCACCCCAAATCTAATGGACTGTTTGCGTTAGAAATCTTTTTCATTGTGGAATCCATTACAACTCGTTTATCGAATTATAGATTCAAAAAGTGAGCGTTGTTATAAGACTTCTTTATACAAATAAAAACAAACAAATGGGATCTTCTAGAAACACACACAGAGACTGTTTATTGGTCACTGCTTGTGTGAGATCTTTGCCTATGTCGGGGATGCGTTAGTCCGTGGACGATCGAGTTACAGATCTAGATTGAACTGAAGAAGGCTTAGAGTCAATGTTTTATTTTAGAAACAAGGACAGAAGTGCATATCTCAACAAGGTGAGATAAACACTTTTCTCAAGAATAAAACAAGATTTGATCTTAAGGAAAATACCGAAGGCTCTCAGGATGTGAAGAACTCTCTCTCTCGATCACAAAGCACACCAAAATGCTAATTCTCTGCTGCCAAATTGCTCTCCCCCGGTGCACAAGGGTGTAGGGAAAGTATTTATAGCCCCTGGAAATTATTTCTGAAGATAAGAAGTCGAAACAAACTTTATCTGTCAATTCCTAAATCCAAGATAGTGTCTACTATCTCGGAAGAAGGGGTCATTCTATGCAGTTTTGTAACCAACATTCAATCTATTAAATTCCATGATTTCTGAGGATTTTGAGTGTCTCTTCAGTTTGTAATGGTCTCTCCATATTTATGGATGTTTCTAAATAGTTATGGAATCATGTGGTCCCCACAAAAAATCACAAAATCGTCAGAAAGCATAATAAACTGTCCTACAGTTGGCGGGACAGTTCTTACTGTCTCGCATTTCCGAGACGGTCTACATTGTCTCGGTTATGCGAGACAGTGTATACCATCTCGAATAGCCGAGACAGTCCACACTGTCTCAATTATGTGAGATAATGTATACTGTCTTGGTAACTGTGAGACAGTTCTAGTCCCTTTTGGTTATTGTTTTGCGTTCTTCTTTGCCTCCTTTTACATTGGATGATCGTCTCTGACTTAGATGATGACGTTCTTCATCTTCTCTTCATCTTGAGCTGAGTTTGGAGCTTTATAAGAAACTTTTGATGTGTACAGATACCCCCTCCAAAGTTTTTAGCCTCCTCAGTATTTTATCGAGGAGTCTGAAATACTTTGGATAAGATAGGTCATGTTTTCAATCTTGCGTGAAAAGGACTTGTGAATGGCTTCAGTTCTTCGACTTCTTCGGCTTTCAACTTACTCGGTATTTTGTCGAGTAGTCTGAAATACTTCTGGTGCTGTGTTTATTGCTTGACCATCGTCGAAATCTTAAACTAAAACTGGTACATTGATACCTGAATTAGCTCGTGTCGTTGAGTCGACGTTGAACTGATCATCTTCATCAGGAGTTTATATTTGAATTGCATTTGAACTCCATGTGCGGGAAATAGAATTATCCCAAGCCTGGTTTTGGCAAAATTTTCGGGCGTTGACTTTTGCAGGTTGAGCTATTTGTGCGAGATTTGATTATAGGACCAGCCGTTGGTGCTGATACAGCTACTATCTCTGAAGCTATCCTAGGTGCTCGAGTCACGAGACCAACTGATGAAGCTGGTGTGTCAGTGACTATTAAAGCAATGTTATGGAGGAGGAGGTTACCAAGGCCTTGACTACCACCGCAGACTCTATACAAGTTGAGAGCGAATCTATCGTCACGAGCTGCTTATTGTAGGATTTTTGGTACCCTCAGCCATCAACGGATTTGATGAGCCTTTACCGACTACTGTTTGAGTTGGGCTAGTATGTAGATTGTCTAAGTCCGTTTTATATGTAACATTATGCTAAAAGAATAAACTCTTTTAGACTTAGTGCTACATACTGAATATGTAGACTTTGTTATTTTTATGGGAACGTACCACTCGGCAACGCGTGTTAGACGTAGACTTATCTCTAATTAGGGATCGAGATAAAGTTCCCTATGCCAGAAAGGTATAAATTTAGTTGTTGTTAAGTCAATAATAACAACTGGCTACACGCGTAGACTAGCTACATGTGTAGACTTTTGGAATTTTGTCTTCTTTTGGGGCAAAGACGAACCCTGTTTTGTCTTCTCTTGGGGCAAAGATGAATCCTGTGTTGGAGAGAAAGAATTTTATATTCTATCTCCTGCTTGTCTTCTCTTGGGGCAAAGATGAACCAGGTGCTGGAGAGGAAGAATTTTATATTCTATCTCCTGCTTTTCTTCTCTTGGGGCAAAGACGAACCTGGCACTGGAGAGAAAGAATTTTATATTCTATTTCATACTTCAAAAGAAACTCAAAGTGGGATCTTCACTTTGAGAATCTGGTAAGGTGAAACTAAGGGTGGGATCTTCACTTTGAGAATCTGGTAAGGTGAAACTAAGGGTGGGATCTCCACTCTGAGAATCAAAAAAGATTCGGGTAATCCTAACTGTCGGAAGGTTTGATTATCCAATCAGAAGGTAAATTTCTCATTTATCGAGAAGGAATTTTGGTTTTGGCCCTAACTGTAGGAAGATTTGACCAAGTGGAAGTTCAAGGTGACCCTAACTGTAGGAAGGTTTGATCGCTCGATTTAAAAGTGGACCTCTTATTCATGGAAGGAATCAAGATGAGATTTTGGCTTTGACCCTAACTGTAGGAAGGTTTGACCAAATAGGGTTTGAGATGACCCTAACTGTAGAAATGTTTGATCCCTCGATTTGAAAGTGGACCTCTCGTTCACGGAAGGAATCGAGAGGGGATTTTGGCTTTTGCCCTAACTGTAGGAAGGTTTGATCAAGAAATTGTGGGAGTGAAGGCACAAATAATAATAAGAATGTTGACTTGTACAAATCACTTAGTGGGGGTTTTCGGTGTCAAGTGAGAAGATCTTGACATGAAGGGGGTTCGATAATCGCCATGGATCAGCAGATTAAAATTTTGAGTGTCGTGCCTGGACTTCAATAGTAGGAGTGTTAAAGGCTAGACACAATGGGAGTTTGAATGGATTTAACCATGGAGAATTTTGATGGACCCACCGTTAATTAATTTGATCAATAAGGGATTTTGTGGTGGAGGACCATGAATCATTAAGTACTCCACAATTACACCATAGGAGTTTCGTGAGCAAAGATTAACCAGATGCAATCATTAAATCTCATATCTCAACAAAAGAGCACTCCAAAAATACAACGGGAGTGGATGGGATTGATCCTGGCAATTGAAACTAACCAAGAATTGGATGAAGGAAAGAAGACACTTTGTTATCTTTTACTTCGCAAGAGAATCCTGGTTATCAGGAAGATGTTAATGACCGAGTAGGGTTTTAGCAATCTGTTCCTAAGTGGATCAAAACAGATAGAATGTGCTTCATCCTTGAAAGATTTCAGAGTCACAGTGAGAGCTTCGTGAGGATAGATTGACCCGATGTAGTCATTGAATCTCATCTCGATGAAAGAGTGCTCGAAAAGTCACAATAGGAGGGTTTTAGTCATCTTAGAAATAATTAAATAGCCTTGGTGGGAGGTTCTTAATCATCATTTTTTATTATGATTAAGAATGAATTATTCAGATGACTGGTTTTCATCTTGAATAATCAGCCCATCCGGGTTATCCTTAAGAATACCATGCATAGTATTCTCCAGGAACTTCCCATTAAATAGGTTATCCTGAACGTACTAGGGATAGTACTTTTTTAGGAACTTCCCATTGGTGAGTAACGCTGCCATGAAATTAGGTCTCGGTTCCTGAATTTGTATTCTCCTCGAACTTCGTATCAACCCTTAGCTTTTTTGGCAAAACTGAGTCTAATGAGGAACGCATTATTTTCAGTCACGTTGTTGGGTTATCCTTAAGAACATAATTTTTTGTATTCTCCAGGAACTTCCTATTGTTGGAAATAAGGGAAGCAGTTTAACCTCGTATACCCATCGGAGGAACATGGAGAAGCACTTTATACTCTTATACTTGTCAAAGTGTAGGAGAAGTAGTTTATACTCCTATACTCATCGGAATCTTTGGGAATTAGTTTAACCTCATATACCTGTTAGAAGTTCATGGAGAAGCAGTTTATACTCTTATACTTGTCAGAGTGTTTGCCGTTCTCATTTGGCTTGTTTTGCCGTTATGATGCCGGCGTCAACAAAGACTTGAATACTACCTTTAAGGGAAAAATAGTTCTTGGTAGGATGTTGAACCCTCCTGTGATATGCACAGTATTTTGGATCCGAAGTATTGCTAGCTTCCTCCTGATTTGCAATAGGTGGTAACTTGATTTTGTTGTTAGCGAGGAGGTACTTAAAGATGGATAGAACTTCATCATCTTCGAAAGAATACTCCTTCTAGGACCTCAGATCGAGAATCCTCTATTGCCTTCAGGGTTGCTTTTGTGACGTTTGATTGGCGTTCATAGTAGTTGCAGGTGCCATCGGTTGGCTTCTCTTAGCTTTCTTTCTTTTGAGAAAGTGTTCAACTTGTTCTTTGCGTACCTTCAGTTCCTTCTAAGTCTTGGATGGGATAATCCCCATGACTTCCAGAATGTCGAGGGAGAGATTATTGTGGTATGTCTACAGTATGAACTCTTCTATGACTGGATCCTAGCAATTCATTGCTTTATTGCGGAAGCACTTGATGAAGGTTTCGACTGACTCTCCATTCTTCTGCTTCTCATATAGAAGAGTTCTGATCGATACCTCAGTGTCATTGTCAAAGAAGTTATTGAGGAACTTTCCATGTTATCCCAGCTGTTAATACTCTCTAGCTTGAAGCGTCGGTACCAATCGAAGGCGGCCTCGCGAAGGGTGCCTACAAATGACCGTACTATCAAGGGATCATTACGAGAAATTATACCCAAGTGAGACTTGAAGTAGATCAAGTGTTGAGTAGGAGAGCCTTTCCTGTTGAATGGCGTAAAATTGATCAAACTGAACTTCGGCAGGTATGGAATTGACTCCCACTCCCTCGAATATTGGCAAGGAATGCCGGTCTTCTTCATCTCTTGAGCAGACATCAAGACATTGACCTTGTTCTCAAGCGCTTCTATCATTTTATTATCTCCATCGACATTTTTCTTTAGGGGACATTGAGGAGGATCGACCGGACCACCCCCAGTGTTATGGCTATTAGGAGGAGGACCAGCAAAAATGTGTTCATCCACATCTGCGTCGCTATCTACATCGTTTTGAGCACGACGGCTAGATTCAGCTCGCTGACTTGGCTCAGGCTGTTAAGATTAAGTCTATAACTCCCTCATTTGCTGCATGGCTAATTCCATCTCCATCTTCATTTTAGATCGAATTTCTTCTTGCTGCTTAGCCAGAGCTTCTTTAAGTATTTGAGCTAGCTTATCAAGAGTGATGGTGAACGCCTCGTGGGTTAGTCCCATGCTAGACATTGTTTCATCTTAAGCGTCTGCAGAGTAAGCGTCCGATACTTCATCATATGAGGATATTCCTTTATGCATACTCTAATAATCCCTACGTCTGATCGTTCCTATTTAGGGATAAGTTATATGCTGGGATATCCCCAGATAAGAGTCGGGACTGGAGTTGGTCGAGCGCTATTTTGACTTCCTTTATCAGCCATATTGATGGTGACTTCTAGGAATTCAGCTGATCTTTTCTTGTGGAAGCATCTTGATTTAGGCTTTGACGCTTCTGTGGAAAGCCTTTGGAATACCGAGACCCTCTATGGAACAGTCTTGGAGCAGCTACACTCTGATAATACTGCTCTGGTAAGCCTCTCACAAGAGCAATGAGAGTTTGTTTCTCAGATATTTCTCTTCTGAGATTTGTTTGTACCCCCAGCCTGATTGTACAACTCATCGGTATGATAATCGAAGCAATCTGTCGGCTGTTGGTTTGACTACCCAGGTGTAACATCATCTTTTGATAGACACATCTTCTTTCGGGGACGTAAAGCCTTGTTGGCGTTCCTAGGAGTCATACGTTTGGAACCACCCTCTTACGAATGTGGAGTCTTAACGGGCTCCTGGGCTTCAACACGGACCCCCAGTCGAGCGGTGACGGGAATTCTCCTACGCACAGTGCATGAACAATTACCCTGAGGTGTCCCGGTTTGTTTGGAGGTGATGGGACACTCTTAAGCATCAGTTGGCTTGATGTGAGACTGTGCACAACCCCCAGTCTGATGGGCTACTTGGGTTAAGTGCTTTCTGATTAGTGTTTTGCCTCAATCTACACACCGAGGACCAAGACAATCTGCAATCGTGATTTTGATCTTGGAGAGGTCAAGATTGACCCAAGGCTTCACTGGAGGCAAGGTGGAAGCAACTGTGGAGACTAGACCTAGAACGGACGTCGACAAAGGCAAAGAAGTGGCCGCAGAGGATTCCCTTTGGGCGAGACAGCTAGGAGTGTCTCGGATGAAGGAACTTTGGGTGAGATAGTTAGGGGTGTCTCGGATGAAGGAACTTTGGGCGTGATAGCATAAACTATCTCGGACAAAGGTCCTTTGGGTGAGACAGTATAGACTGTCTCGGCCAAAGGGGATAGTTTCTGCTGTCTCCGGACTTTGATTTCGCATAAGTTCGGACTTCAAAATCCAAACTTTGTGAGATTTTGGTGGTTCTTTGGCCACTTCTTTCTTCTTCATAAGAGCGTGAGCACGTGCGGCTTGTGCATGATGTTTTTTAATGTGCTCTTCCATCGTCGAACGTGTCCTCTTGATGAGAACCCACTCTTTAGTTGATGGCTTGGAGGACGTGTCAGAAACTTGCCGTTGACGCGACTGAATTACTTGACACTTCCTTGACTCTAAGTCCGCGTGATAACAGATTCTGTCATTCTGCTCCAAGGACTTGGTGAGTTGACGTGCAAGACGTTGGCGTTGCCTCTGACGAGCCATTTTCGTCAGAACGGGTGAGCCTTCTTCAAACAACTCCTTGATTGAAAAGGAGTTATTGTGAGCTTCATTGGACGCCGGAGAGACGTTGCGAGGGGAAGACTCCATAATAATTAGGGGAGAGTTATTACCCTGGGTCTTCTTCAGATCTGAAGACCCACAAACCTTCTTCAAAGAAGAGATCTTCCTATACTTGCGAGGGGAGGAGGATCCGGAGGAGGAGGATAAGATGTACTCCTCAAACTTCAATTGGTCAAACTCGTACTCAACCTCTTCATCAACTGGGATCTTGATCTTCTGTTGCAACACGACAGCCTCGGCAGAGAGGCTGTTGGCTTCTACTGTGGTCACCAACGTGTTTACGTCAGAAATCTTTTTCATTGTGGAATCTATTACAACTCGTTTATCGAATTACATATTCAAAAAACTAAGCCTTTTTATAAGACTTCTTTACACAAATGAAAACAAACAAATGTGATCTCCTAGAAACACACACAAAGACTGTTTATCAGTCACTACTTACGTGGGATCTTTGCCTGTGCCAGGGACGTGTTAGTCAGTGGACGATTGAATCATAGATCTAGATTGATCTAAAGAGGGCTTGGAGTCGATGTTTCATTTTAGAAACAAAGACAGAAGTGGATATCTCAATAAGGTAAGATAAACACTCTTCTCAAGAACAAAACAAGATTTGATCTCAAGGAAAATACCGAAGGCTCTCAGGATGTGAAGAACTCTCTCTCTCTGGATCATAAAGCTCACCAAAATGCTAATTCTCTGTTGTCAAATTTCTCCCCCCGCCCCCCCGTGCACAAGGGTGTATGGGAATATTTATAGCCATTGGAAACTATTTCTGAAGATAAGAAGTCAAAATAAACTTTATCCATCAACTCTTATTTCTGAGACAGTGTCTACTGTCTCGGAAGAAGGGGTCATTCCAGGCAGTTCTGTAACCGATGTTTAATCTGTTAAATACCGTGATTTCTAAGGATTTTGAGTGTCTCTTCAGTTTGTAACAGCCTCTCTGCGTTTATAGATGTTTTCAAGTAGTTATGGAATCACGTGGTCCCCACAAAATTACAAAACCGTCAGAAAACACGACGAACTATCCTACAGTTAGCGGGATAGTTCTTACTGTCTCGCATTTTGGAGACGATCTACGCTGTCTCGGTTATGCGAGACAGTGTATACTGTCTCGGATAGCCGAGATAGTCCACACTATCTCGGTTATGCGAGACAATGTATACTATCTTGGTAATTGTGAGATAGTTCCAGTCCCTTTTGGCTATTGTTTTGCATTCTCCTTTGCTTCCTTTTGCATTGGATGATCATCTCTGACTTAGATGATGACGTTCTTTGTCTTCTCTTTATCTTGAGCTGAGTTTGGGGCTTTGTAGGAAACTTTTGATGCATACAACGAACTTGCAAAGGCTGCCAATAAGTGCATCCTCTAAGCATTGAAGAAGAAGGTGGATGAGGCGATAGAAAACTGGGTTGAAGAGTTGCCTGGTATTCTCTGGTCATACCGCACAACTCATAAGAACTCAACCGAGGAGACTCCATTCAAGCTAGCTTATGGCGCCGAGGTAGTTACTCCAGTCAAAGTATGCATGTCGATCATTTGACTACAACACTTCGATGAGGACTTAAACTCAGAAGGGCTTCACGTCGGCTTCGACCTCCTATGTGAAACCTGAGAGAAAGCGCTTTGGACCCAGGTCACTAATCAACAATGAATCATCCGCTATTACAATAGCAAAGTCAGACCCATGCGTCTACATATGACCTGGGCACCCAACCTCTGGGTTATCAATTTACCAACGACCCAGGTATCTACGTAAGACCCTGAGCACCCAACCTACGGGTTGTTAATTTTCCAAAGACTCGGGCGTCTACATAAGACCTGGGCACCTAACCTCTGGGTTATCAATTTGCCAAAGACCCTAGGCATCTATGTAAGATCTAGGCACTCAACCATCGGGTTGTTATTTTACTGAAAAGATCTAGGCGTCCTCATTAAGACATAGGCACTTCAACTTGCAGGTCTTTGTTGACAAAAAGACCCGGACATCTCGCTAACAAAAGGCATAAAATAAGCCAGTCGTCCCGACCACTAAACACTTGGGTCGTCACAACACGACTGAATCAAAACAATTAACACATGTTCTCTCAATCAAAATAGTGCTACAATCAAACAGTGCAAAAACAAGGAATAATTGAAGGTGGACTTTAGAATGAGAGCAAAGTCAATCTTTATTCCAAATTTCAAACTTTGTTACATTATCCATATCAATATTTACAAAAAGGCATGTTGATACTTACAAAAAGAAGAAAAGAAGAAGATACAAGCCCTCAAATCTCTCGGTTGGCATTGGGAGTAAGGCTTGGAAGATTCACCTCTGGGGCCGCAGGGGTAGGATCAGCAGAAGAGGAAGCGGGAGGGACTTCTTCCGGGATGTCCCCTGACTCGTCACCGTTGCTGTCGTCTAATGCCAATTCTAATCCCCCTCCACTCACCTCAATCTCCTTTAGGAGATTAAGACGCCAAGAGACTCGAGGTGGGTAAAGGTGATCAGGCGCGGGGCAAGTGATAGGAGGGAGCAGCAAGGCCAAGTAGTCCACACCAGCCTTGCAAGCAAAAGCTACCTCAATTTTATGCAAGGGGCCCTGGCGCCAGTCATCGACCACTTTCGCCCTATACTGCTTCGAGTCTAGGCTGGCGATCCGATCCTCCAGGTCCTTGACAATTATCGCGGTTCCTGATAAGTCGACCGCTCCTCCTCGAGGTCTCGCTTTAGTTGCTCAACCAAGAGACTACTAGATCGAGCGTTCTCCTCGGCTGTCACCTTGAGATGCCTCTCGAAATCGACCTCTCCCTCTAGAGAAGTCATCTGATCATCCTGCTAGGAGATTCCTTGCTGGAGGCAGCTGACCTCCCCCTTTAGCTGAGCCACCTCACCTTGGAGCTTCTCAATGGAAGCCGCTTGCTTAGCACCATGAGATCTAAACCCCCTGAGGAGTTTTTCTTTCATGTCTAGCTCCCGACACAGCTAGCCTCATTGCTGTTCAGTTCAAACTCTAAGGTGGCAATCCTCTTCTCCGCTTCCTCCCTGGCCAAGTTCTCCTTAGCCATACCCGCCTGCTACTTAGGCGGAGATTTGTACATATATGCGAGCCGTTTGAATAACTCCTCCTCCATCAAGGTCCCTCGAACCAAATAGGCCTTGAGGGCCAAGTGCAAGGCGACACTCGGCATCTCGTGCAAGAACCCCTCGTCCTTCAGGAGGGCGAATTGTTGAACAACTCGAATTAGGGAAGTTAAGGATCCCAAGATCGAAGCCTCTATGTCAAGAGGCGCCTCTGCGACGAACCTGTCACCCTCTGGGAGTTCCCTCCTAGATGAACAGTCGGCCAAACTTAGTCAATCCTCTAGAGTCGACAACGGACTTCCATAGAAGCTAACTTATAAAACTCAGGCACTCGCCTCAAAGAGTTTAAACGCCAATTAACGAAGGCATTCAAAAAGAATGTGTGGTGACGTCAGCCACGTCTACTCTAAAGAGACTTTTTAGCTCTCATTTAATGCACACCCGCGTCCATCCAAAGCAACTTTCATTTCACTCGGACCCGGTTCAAGCCGACTCCAAACGAAAGGGGCCAACTATTATGGTGTTTTATTCGCCAAAGTGTAGCCCTTTGCTAATAACAGACATGTGTACTTCTACATGCAATGCCCCAATCAAATTGGCGGCCAAGTCCAACAAGGATCTCGACTTAGCCGACCAGCCGAGTCAACATCCCCTTAGGACGACTCGAAGGACGGTACTTGTCGGTCCTCTTGTCGAAGATGACTCGCTACGAGACCGCTCGACCAGTTATTCGACCCCCTTGCGAGGTCAACTCGAGAGGCGTTACTTCTCGGCCAAGCTAAAGGATGACCTCGACCTCGAGCCTCTCTCACTGACAACGTGTCAGCATCACATTTAATGCTTGGTAGATGCCATAATGTCTCTAACCTTGATAGTCTTCATGACTCATCGAGCAACATCGGCACTGTCATGCCTCCAATCACTTCTCATTTAATGCTAAGGTGATCTCTCCTCCAATCGCCAGCCCTGTAAAGCAAGTGCTGACGCAGCTGCCAGCCCATGCTCCTTCACCGCCATCCTGTGCTTAGCCACAATGACGATTCTACCCTTATACCATCAGTATAAATAGAAGTACTATTCTAACATAAAAAATGCTAGTTCTTCTTGAATCTAAGCTACCTTAAGCTATTCTACTGCATTACAGAACTTACGTAGTTCTTCATTTCCCCACTCAAGTTCGCTTGATCGTCGGGGGAACCACGAGGGAACCAAGCCCCGTCCTCTCACGAGCTGTTATATGTGAAGGCTCAAGCTACTAGACTCAGAACTAGATATTCGGGAAAGGAAACAGTCCCTCATCAACCTCACCCCAACCACTATTTTAATTGGTTGTTTAATCACTTAACGTCAACATAGGCTATTGTTTTGTTTCTCTTTTAATAGTGGATTTTCTCTGATGTCTTTGCCGTGGATGTAGCCCAAATTTGATGAACCACGTAATTTTTTGTGTATGCTACTTCTTTTCATTTATCCTCGTGCTTATTCTTCGCTATTATTTCCACTTTATTATGCACTTGTTCTAACATAAAGGGAGAACGTGAAATTCTTTTTCCTTTTCGCTAAAAAAAAATTAATATATTAAAAGTAAATAGGAAAGAGAGAATTAAGATATTAACACTGAATTTATGCATTATAATAATCCAATGAATGCTTGCTGTCAGCAAAGACTCTGGGGCGAGAGCATCACATGACCATCATGTGACCTTTTATGGACCCTTTTAAACGCTTATTTGCAACAACTAATGATATGACAAGGATAAATGAACACTAATAGTCTGAAACTTGTGAGATTTATGTAAAATCTCTATGTTTTGAAGATTTTTCAAGTTGAACCGAGCATAAATATTGATGGAGGTTTCACTAGAAATTTGTTGATCATAGGAATTTTCCGTGCTAGATTCTTTGCCCACGGCTAGCATTCATATGCTTTATTGTAAGTAGGAATTTGATACTAATACCTTAATGCGGTCGTAGAAAATAAAAAATACCATATCGAAATCGTGTCTTATTAAAAATATCAATATGGTAACTTGGCTTTCCCGTATAAATATTATACGGGAATTAAATAGAGTAGAGAACAAATAAAAAACTATATATTTCCCCTACATGTTAAAAATTATGAAACCTTTTGGGCTTAATAGTGTATAGTATAAATCTCTTGCTTTTTTCTAATCTCCCTCAGAAATCATAGATTGGACGTCGAACCTTATCTGTTTGGAAAAAGAACGTTAAACCTGGATAAAATTGGCTGACGGAACTCCCAAATTCTGCTCAGTGGAGTCTCCTACCTAATAGAAAATGCTAGACACATAAGATATTTAGGGTCCACGTAGGATTTCTTAAATCCATCGATATATGCAACCGCGATTCTTCCATTATCCCTATTTTATGCTAATCAACTTTTGAGTTCGTCCTCAAATAGTATGAAATATTTGAAAATAACGAAAAGTAAACTGGAAAGAATAGACAAAAGCACCGAAAATTACTCTGAAACAAATGCAAAACACATAGTAATGCATTCGCGAATCTTGAGGGAAATATATCTTGTATCTCGAGTGTGAACCTACTTACGTAGTCAACGTGCCTGTTCATTTATTCAAGGTACAAATAAGCATGATTCACAGTCCGTACAAGAGGATCGGCTAACATTTGTCTATTGAATATAAAATAACACTGCAGGCACACTCCCCACCACACTCTCCACCACACCCCCTCTCCTGCTACAGTGCAGGGGAGCCCACCTGGGATTTTTTAAAAAATCCCAGGTGGGCCCCCTGCACTGTAGCAGGAGAGGGGGTGTGGTGGAGAGTGTGGTGAGGAGTGTGCCTGTAGTGCCACTCTTGAATATATGCAAGGGTAATTGCAGTATACTCATAATAGCTTTCAAAATAGCACTAAGCCCCGAATATCTTTTGCAATTGCAGAAAACTCCCAATAAATTTCCACGTTTTGTAGATCACCCCCAATAAATTTCCACATTTTGCTGATAACCCATAAAATTAGAACCAAAAAGCAACATAAAAAGGCATTTCGAAAGTTATCGGGGTTTAGTGTAATTTACCTAAAATATATAGGAAATTTCCTGCAAACGTCATCGGCGGTTTTGTGATTTGAAAGTTTTGGGGTATACTGCAAATTGGTGAAACTTCTTTGAAGCTTAGTGTAATTTACCAAAAGTTAAAACACTTCGGAAGGAGTTAGGCAACTTGGCAGTGTGCCAAAAGAAATTAAAATGGAGAAAAGAACGAACAATATGAAGTGACCAAAAGTGAACACCCATATGCTTTGAGGAGCTCCAAATCAATTATACAACTCCAACCCAAGGACATGATTTTTCTATTAATTTAAGTAGAAAATCTTGGATCTTCTTTTATCTACAATGAAAAAATTCAAACCTTGTTAGGCTTGTGAATGTGTCTTTCCAAAGAATTTAGATTTTCTTCACTACCAAAAAGTAAGAGAGAGAACACTACTTTCAGTACAAATCGTTATTATTTAATCCACGCTGATGGACAATTGTTATCCATTCCAAAAACAACAATTACCATATTTCTATAAATTGTATTAGTTCCTATTTTATACTCTATCAGACAAATCACAATCTTCCATTAATTAATCCTATTTTATGCTCTATTAGACAAATCACAATCTTCCAGTAATTAATCCACGACTATAAGAAAAAACAAAGATCTCCCTACAAGTTTTTAGTAGTGGAGAGGGTTTGAAAGCCTTTACGAAAACAATGTAAGGCTGGAATTATTATATAAGATAAAGAATAGACTCGAGAACTATCCACACGTTTCTTCCCTTCTTTTTCTTTATTTTGTTTCTCATCCTCTTAATTTTAGTTATCTTGTAACATAATTTATTAAATTATTAACTACACATCATTTCCAAATTAAATTTGAAGGGATGGCCTTACTGAGGCTCTTCTAGCCCCACCTTTATTTAGGATCAATTTGACAAACTCCTAAAAACTGTTCAGATTAATCTTGGACTAGTTTTGAGACAAACTAGGCTGTCATCATCCAAGCGGATCAAAATAGAGCTAATTTTTAGAGTTTTTGGTCTAAGAAAAATTAGACCAACACTATTCTGCTTTTTTCCCCTCTAAACTAGATTATTCTATAATGGGACCAAGAGCAACCCAAGTATCATTTTTTGAGGTTGCCAAATAAATCGTTAAGACTTTGTTTTGTGTTGGCTTGAGACCATAGTACTTGTGGTGTAACAACACTTATCCAAAATCTAGAAGCTAAAAATTGAATAAATGATACAGCGGAAGCATAATCGGCACTTGTTCTCGTATAAGTAAAACGACACACCCTATAAAACACTAGGAATGAAAAACTTTCTTAAAATAATAATAGTCAACCAAAAGAGTCTCACAAATTCGTTCTCCTTATATAGGATGTAAAATAATGCAAAACTACTAAAATAATCTTTTCTAAAACATATAGACTTCTTAGAAATAAAAGACGTTTCTTAAGAACTAAAAAATAGATCAGACCAAAACTCTTCGATGTGCAGTTTGAGCCTGATGACAATTTCCTTTAACCTTAAACTTAGTCAGAATAGCAAAAGCGTTCAACTTGTAGAGCATTTCTAGCTATTTCTAAAAATAAATAATAATAGCTATTCTATGGAGGGAATAAAAAGTTACATTTCGTTGAAGTTACACAACAAAATCTAGCCAAAAATCACCCTCTTTTTTCTTTTGAATCACCTAAGCTTTGATGAATCCGATTTCTCCCAAAAGTAATGTTGCACGGAAGTAAGAAACCACATAATCCACCAAGAGAAGTTCTTTGAATCTACAAAGAACAATCATCAAATCTACAAAGAACGATCTTCAAATCTACAAAAGAGATGACCTCGAATTCATGAAGTAATAGAAAAGATAATCTTATTGAATAAAAGTTATGCATCTATGGCTTACAATCCTCTGATTAAATAGAAAATAAATAAATAATCCTACTATAACTCAAACTTTACTAAAACTATAAATAACAAAATTCTTCTCAAAAGACTCCCCATGATTGAGGAAACAATTTGATTGAATTTAAAATCAAACCGGATTTGTTTCCTAATTGAAACAACTCCTAAAAAGTTATCCAAAATAGCAAAAAAAAAAAAAAAAGATAAAAAGTCTAGTATTTCAAAATAGATGGTGGAAAACCGAATAAGGGTGCATTTGATTGGCTCTGTCTTGAAAACAACACAATTTTTATATTTACTCATCCAATCCTGACGCAGGATATGGGAGGTACGACCCGTTCTTCGTTACAAGTGAGTTTCTTCTACCAGACCCTCGTTTGGGCTTTTGACGTTCCAGCTTCTCCATGAATTCATCTGCAATGCAATCTACATTAGTCTCCCTTGCTTGAAAAGAGCTTGACCCTGAGCTCATACTCGCATAAATAGTTGTTCCTTCTAGAGGAAAATACTCAAATAGATCGGCAATATTAAAACTTGGGGGAATGACCAAATCTTTAGGAAGATCGACATTATAAGCATTATCGCTAATCTTCTTTAGTATCCTGCATAGGCCATACTTTTTATTCTTCAGCTTGGTATAGGTTCCTAGTGAAATGTGCTCTTTCACAGAAATATCGTCACATGTCTCCTTCCTCAAACTCCCTTTTGCTCCTATGTTATCAGCATCCACCTTGTATTTAGCATTAAACTTTTCTATCTACTTTTTCACTTCCTGTTGAGTAGCTTATATCTTTTTAGCTATATGATTTATAATAATACTCTATCTTTGAAGTTAGGCAGTAAAAGTAGATCAAGATAATGGTTTGGAGCCTCCCATACACAATCACAAACGGAGCTCTGCTTGTAGTTTGTCTCTCCATAAAATTATAAACAAATTCAACATGCACCAGAGCAAGATCCTATTGCTTTGGATGATTGCCAGAGATGGATCTCAGAAGGTTACCTAGAGTGCACTTCCGTTTGGTCTTCCATTTGAGGATGGCAAGCAATAATGAATTTAAGTGAAGTATTGAATCACTACCATAATATCCTCCAGAAGTGGGGCAAGAACTTAGAATCATGATCAGAAGTGATGGACTTTGGCACTCCATGAAGGTGTAAGTTGGTGGCCGACACACCCACTCGCTGCAGAAGTGAAACACATCGAGAGAAAGCCCTGGCTTTTGTTTTTATAAAAACTCAAGCCAACCTTGATGTTCCAGTTTTGATATGTAACAAGAACAGAAGTGAATATCTCAGCGAGGTGAGATATACACTCTTCCCAATATCAGATATGGATCTGAGTATCGAGTAAACCAACCAACACAAGCAATAGCCAATACACAAAAAAACAATAAAGAAGATACGAGATACGTGGTTCGACAAACTTGCATACGTCCACGGGAGGGGGTGAAGGGAGATTCCACTATGATGGAGAACACTGACGACTTGCACAACCAGCAAGCTCGTCCCAAAGATGAGGCTTCAATTTTACCCAAGAGAAGATGACCTCTTTCTTGTACAATCGCTCCAAGTTCCCTCTCTTTTCTCTCCACAAGATTTCACCTTTGTAGATCTGAAAAACTCTGTTAAAACTCTCTACTGCAGCCGACAAAACCCTCTATTAGAAATCCTAGGATGATGTTCCTATTTATACCAAGAAAATAGGGCTAAAAAATTAAACCTGGCCTATATATACCCGCTGTCTCGGCGCGGCCCGAGACACCCTGAGGTGTCTTGGTATCGAGACACCTCAGGTTATCTCGCGCCGAGATAGCCGAGACACCCAAGGGTGTCTCGCGCTCATAATTTTCTACCTCGTATATTATTTGATAAACCTTAAATTTTAGACGAACACCAAAAGAACACCGCGAACATCACATGAGAGATTTGAAACACTAAAACTAGGCCAAAACTAGCTGCACCATTATACTATGGTTGCCTATGTACCCTCTGACCGGGATCAAGCTAACTGTAGTTCTGAACATTGTTCTCCATATAGTCTCCACCTTACCCCATCACCGTTCTTAAGGGCCATACCATCTTGGTAAGATCAACACGGACTGATATGAAGCAAGTCCAAGCAATGCTGAAACTTGCTACCTATCACCACCTTGGTTAACATGTCTGCGGGATTCTCATTTGTGTGCACCTTCATGAGAGAAATATCACATTCCTCTATGTCATCTCGCATAAAATGATACCTGACATTGATATGCTTGGTACGAGCATGATGAACTAGATTCTTAGCCAATGAATCATACTCTGACTATCGCACCATAAGTTCACACAATCCTGCTCAATTCCCAAATCATCTAGAAGACCCCACAACCATAATGCTTCCTTCACTCCCTCTGCCATGGCCATGTACTCAGCCTCTATAGTACAAAGTGCCACTGTAGCCTGTAACATTGATCGCTAACTAACTAGAGTACCATGTATTTTGAACACATAACCAGTAGTAGATCATCATCTGTCTAGATCACCCAAATTATCTGAGTCCACAAACCCATCAATCTGACACGTATCTCCATCAAAGCACAGACTCATATCAATGGTACCCTTCAAGTACCTCATGACTCATTTCACTGCTTCCCAATGTGCCTTTCCCAGATTCGCCATGAACCTACTAACAACACTGACCGCATGTAAAATATCTGGATGTGTACACACCATTGCGTACATCAAACTGCTAACTGCGCTAGCATAAGTGTTTGGTGGGAAAATTAAAAGAAGAAAATGGAGAATTGAATTTTGTATTATTCTCTCTAACAGACTTAGGAAAAAAATAAATTATAATTCTCTCAATGCAATTTCTCTCTAACAAACTTAGAAAAAAATTACAATTCCTCTTAATCGGTTTCCCAATTTACAAAAGAGAGAAGGGATCGATGGGGACCCTTCCCTTTGTTTAATATGGGTTCTTCTTGGTGTCGATGGGAGTTCAGATCCTTGTATCCCGCTGACGATCCGAATGCTTCACCTCGTGGAACACGATATCTTCCTCTCGGATGATGTTGAGGAGACCTTGCGTGGCAACTGTGAAACTTTTAACGAGTAAATAAACTCAGAACGAGTTTAAACTCTGTAAAAGAGTTGATTTGGTTAACCGAAATTGATTTTTTATAAGCCAAGGATTAGCTCCAATATCTCTGTTGATGAAGAAAGCTCCAATATCTTCAAGAACACGAAGGCTGACCTCTCCTTTTGTGATCCTTTTTGATGCAAAAAGTCGATCCGAAAAATTCTAGTCCCTCTTGCCAAAAAATCTCGGATCTTGAACTCAGTTGAGTTTTTAGATATTTATAGGGGATTAAGGGGGTGTAACCACCCCCTTAATTCACTCCTAAGTGGGGTGGAAATCCCCTCCAATCATGGCAAACAATTTTAAAACCATTTAGCTCGTGTTTGAACGAGTCAAACATAAGAATTGAGGCAGAAAACACAGTGGCCGATCCTGTGTTTTGAACTTGGAATGCAAGATTGACTCTTACATTTTATTCTTGGAACTCACAGATGAGTTATGCGTCTGAAATCTGGGATGCAGTTCTGAGCTGTACATCCAGCTTATGAGACGCAAATGTGAGCTTTGTGTCTTGTATTGAAGAGACTATTGACTTGTAGTCTCTTTTGTTAGAGCGTTTGTGAAGATCGTCATCTTGTAATCTTCATCTTAGCTCCTTAAAATGTGAGAGTCGTTAGATTATAACTCTCTCTATTGTTTGTGAAGATAGTTGATTAGAGCTTTCATTACTTGTCGTAAAGGTTATCATATTGTAACCTTTCTCGATCTACGTGAAAATCTTCTAATTGTAGTCTTCATCTGTTAACGTGAAAGTCGTCCGATTGTAACTTTCATCATTGGATTAGTGATGCAAAAGTCGTCAGGTTGTAACTTTCATCATTAGCGTTGGATGAGGATCAACCATCTGCAGTAATTTTTAGATAGCCTATAATAAGGTACACGTTCCATGTGTACCTTCTCTTCTGCTATAGTAGGAGATTGTTCACCTGAGAGCATAAAATGTAGAGCTAATAGAGTCACCACTGACTTAGCACTTTGCATCCCAAACCTTGCGATAACCCTCTCAATGTAGCCCTTCTGACTCAAGAACAATCGTCGATTCACCTGCTCTCTTATAATCTCCATACCCAGTATTTTCTCAGCAACGTCCATATCCTTCATCTCAAACTCTTTACCAAGGTGGATTTTAACCTATCTATCTCCACCTTTCTTCTCAAATCAATAAGCATGTCATCCACATACAAAAAAAGATAGATATAATCACCTCCACGAAGCTTCCGAATATAGACACAACAGTCATAATCGCTTCTGGAGAACCCATGCTATGACATTGTTGATGCTTCGAATCACACAGAATAATCCAGAATAGGATGGTTGCAGAGTGATGAAAGATTATGGAGGGAACCGCTTCTTTCCCCGACTTTATGTCTTGACCACTGAGTTAGAGTGAACGATCTGCATAGAAGAAGGTCGTGAGAGGGCGAGGATGAATTCCCCCATGATACCTCTGACGATCAAGTCAGTTGATGAACTTGAGCTTGAGTGGAGTAATAGAACTATGTGTTCTTATGCTATGTACATTAGAGATGATGATCTCTAAGATTTACGTCAGGAGGAGAGTTTTGATTGCCCACCTTTGGCTATGGCGAATAGAATCTGCATATAAAGAGGATGTCAATGGCGGATTGGTCACTTCGGCCATACAAATGACGATAACAAAGTGTGAGCTGGAAGGTGAGTCATCCTTTGCTCTACATATGTCGGTTAGAGACAGGAGGAAGATCACTTCAGCCTCGATTTGAGGAGCGATCGATGGGACATGGGCTGAAAAGTGGCGTGATAACTCACGGTCTTTGAGTAGACATGATATGACTTTTTGTCAGGATGGATAAGCTTTGGTGAAGTTATCTTCTAGCTTCACTGAGAAGCAATGTCCCTCATGATAGGACTCGTGAGGAGAGTCGACTCATTGAAAGGAGTAATGACTCAAGGATTGCTGGCTAAATAGAATCGGGTGACAACTCGTCCCACCTTTCGAGTCGACATGAAGGAGTGTCGACTCGACTGAGTCGACTAGGCTCTTGGCGAGTTGCTTGCTGCGAGAGGGCCAACTGATACCGCCTTTCGTGTCGATATTAATATCGACTCATCTGGTCGGCTGAGTCAGATTGCTAGCTAATCTCTGGCTATCTCTCCTGTCAGTCGAGATGTTGACTCATCTGGGAGGTCAGGATGCCTCGTGCCGATTAGCACCGGTTCTCACGTCGACACTAGGGTGTCAGCTTGTTTGGCTGGATGGAGACGGAGACTCATCAGATCATATATTTGGAAATAGTTATACCCCATAACAAGCATGAAGGAGTCAAATCACTTGTACCACTGCCGAGGAGATTGTTTTAATCTATAAAGTGATTTTCTCAAGCGACATACATGATTCTCCTTATCCTCAACCTTATAACCCTCAGGTTGATGCATATAGATTTCCTCCTCCAAGTCTCCATGCAAGAGGATGGTTTTGACATCGAGTTGTTCTAGCTCAAGATCATCATGAGCAACGATACTCAATAGCACCCGAATAGAAGTGTGTTTCACCAGCGGAGAAAAAATCTCATTGTAATCCACACCCTCTCTTTGTGCAAACCCCTTAGCCACTAGTCTAGCCTTGTACCGCCGAGCTCGGAAGGATCTTCCTTTCTCTTATACACCTACTTACAACTAATAGCTTTCCTCCCTACGGGCAATAGGATTACCTCCCATGTTTGGTTCTTCCAGAGAGATTCCATCTCTTCTCCATCGTAGCCAATCAACTCTCACTATCCCTATCTCGAATAGCTTCTTTGAAGGTGATCGGCTCATCATCATCCATCAAGAGTTCGTACTCAATTGAATTTACCTTCCTATAGTGCTTCAGAGGCTGATTTGATCCCAGCTTCTGAACCTACTTGTATGCTCGCCTTGGCCTAGTAGAAGCCAAACTATCCTCGAGCTGTTATTGTTGTAGTGTCTGTACATTTTCTTACTGAACCTCCTCCTATTCAAGCTCATCATAACTCCTTTCCCGAGTGTCTCCATGATTCTCCTCTTGAACACGACTAAAACCTGGTTGGTCCTTAGGTTCTATGTCAATCACCTGGGACTTTGAAGTCCCAACAGTCTCAACACCATTATTCTCGAGCGCCCTAGCTTTTGATAAAGCTATCATAGATTTCTCATCAAAGATAACATCTCTGTTGATTACGAACTTGAATGTTTCTGTACACCAAAGGCAATAGCCTTTTACGCCTGCTGCATACCCCAAGAATATTACCTTCTTAGCTCTCGCGTTAAGATTTGCCTCGTTAATGTGGTAGTAGGCTGTACATCCCAAATCCTGAGCTTATCATAATCTGCATGCTTCCCTGACCATACCTGATAGGGTACATCACCATCTAATGTTGAATGTGGAGAATGATTCACTATGTAACAAGCTGTAGCAACAACTTCTGCCCATCATTCTTTGCCCAAACCAGTATAAGATTACATACTCACTGCTTTCTCCCGTAGTATACGGTCCAGTCTCTCTGCGACTCCATTCTACTGTGGTATAGACCTGACTGTCCAGTGTCGAGTAATACCCTCCTGATCATAAAACTCGTTGAAAGTACCCTTTGTATACTCTGTACCGTTATCAAATCTCGGTGTCTTTAATTTCCTGCCTGTTCTGTTCTCAACCATTGCTTTCCACTTCTTGAACATCTCGAATACCTCATTCTTATGCTTAAGAAAATAAACTCAAGCATACCTGGAATAATCATCTATAAACGAGACAAAATATCTGGAACCGCCTTTAGAAATTGTCGGAGCTAGACCCCAAACATCTGTATGCACATAGTCTAATATACCTCTGCTCTTGTGCTTGTTTTTTAGGAACCGAATCCTGTGCACCTTTCCGTACACATAATCATCGTAGAAATCTATGCAAGGTTTCTTCATGTTCTTCGACAAACATTCCTTACCAAGCAGATCTAGACCATTTTCTGACATGTGCCTAAGCCACCTATGCCATAACCGAGTGTACTCACATGGGTCTCTATTACTTTCATCAGTTCTAACTGCTGCATCTCATGTCACTGTCGTACCCGAGAGAGTATATAGGTTACTATGACGAATACCCTTCATTACTACCAAGGAACCTCGAACAACCTTCTTTACTTCATTCTCTGTAACTATCTTGCATCCACCAGAGTCCAAAGCAACAACTGAGATAAGATTCTTCCACATGTCGGGGACATGCCTCACATCCATCAGGGTTCTGACCACTCCATCATACATCTTGATTTTAAAATCACCAAGCCCCACCGTTTTACAAGTATGGTTATTCCCCATCAATACGGTTCTACCATCAATGCTCCTATAGGCAGTAAACCACTTTCTATTTGGACACATATGGTAAGAGCAAACCGAATCAAGAATCTACTTACCGGATATATCTTCACCAAACATAACAGAATAGCGTTCTTTATCGCTCCCTTCCTCCGAGACATAGCTCGCCTCTTCCTTGCCTTCTCTTCTCTCGTTTTTTTGTTGTTCTTCTTCCCATCTACTCTCTTATTAGTATAGTCGACCTTGAAATACCCAAGCTCACCGCATTTGAAACATGATCTTCCTGCAAGAGGTCTTGATTTCGATCTAGACTTTCCTTCCTTACATTTTCCTCACTCATTGATCCTTCGTCTTACAAACAATCTCTGTGCTTGCTCCTTGTTACCACTAGTAGCCTTGTCACTAGTTACAATTTTCTGAAGATCATCTGTTAGAAGTGACGTTCTAGTCTCATCCATCTTCAAATTGTCACATACAAGCATCAATGTTTGTACCAGTTCTCATAAGACTTTAGTAAAGAAAAAAGTAGCAGAAGTGCTTGATCCTCATCTTCTACTTTCACATCAATGTTGTTCAAATCCTATATGATCCTATCAAACTTGTTGATGTACTTCCGGATTGATGAGCCTTCCTCTATCTTGCAAGTATATAATTTAGATTTCAGGTAGATCCGATTTGTTAGACTCTTCGTCATGAAGGTATTCTCTAACTTTGACCATACACCGATCGCCGTTGCCTCTCCATCCACCAAGAAAACTATATCTCTCTTAAGGCATAGGATACACTCGTGCTTTGAGATCTAACTCTTCCTAATCCTCATCAGACATATCTTTGTGCTTCTTTTCTCTTATTGCCAAAGTCTTGTACAATTTCTGCGAAATCAATAAAATTTTCATCTACATCCTCCAATAAGAAAAATTATTTTTTCCATTGAACTTTTCAATCTCATACTTTCCAACTTTAATTGTTTTACTGGTAGACGTTATTCTTTGCTTGTTTTAGTAAATCCGCTTCTCTCAAGAATTTTAACAAACACCTTGTGTGCACCACATAATAACCAAGCACTACCTCAAATCGGAAGCTCTACCACCCCAATCTGAACAAGGGCTTTGATACTAATTGTTAGGGGCCGACACGCCCACTCACTGCAGAAGCGAAACACCTCAAGAGAAAGTCATGGCTTTTGTTTTCATAAAAACTTAAGCCAACCGTGATGTTCCAGTTTTGATATGAAATAAGAACAGAAGTGAATATCTCAGCGAGGTGAGATATACACTCTTCCTAATATCAGATCTAGATCTGAATATCGAGGAAACCAACCAACACAAGCAATAGCTAATACACAATAAAACAATAAAGAAGACACAAGATTTACGTGGTTCGGCAAACTTGCCTACGTCTACGGGAGGGGATGAAGGGAGATTCCACTATGATGGAGAACACCGACGATTTGCACAACTAACAAGCTCATCCCAAAGAGACGAGGCTTCAATTTTACCTAAGAGAAGATGACATCTTTCTTGTACAATCGCTCCAAGTTCTCTCTCTTTTCTCTCCTCAAGATCTCACCTTTTTAGATCTAAAAAACTCTGTTAAAACTCTATGATGCGGTCGGTAAAACCCTCTATTAGAAACCCGAGGATGTGGTTCCTATTTATACCAAGAAAACAAGGCTAAAAAAATCAAATCTGGGCCTAAATACCCGCTGTCTCGGCACGTCCCGAGACACCCGAGGGTGTCTCGTACAGCCGAGGCACCCAAGGGTGGCTCATGCCAAGACACCTCAGGGTGTCTCGGGCCGAGATAGCCAAGACACCCAAGGGTGTCTCGTGCTCATAGTGTACTATCTCTCTCTAAAAAAGGTTGGCAATGTTGCTAGCATTTACTATCTTCTTATATGGAATGAAGTGTGCCATCTTTAAAAATCTGTCAACCATAATAAAAACAGAGTTCATACCTTGTTGGGCTCTAGGGAATCCCAATACAAAGTCTATCAAGATATCATACCACGACATATCAAGAATAGGAAGGGTGTGTACAATGCTATAGTTTCGGAGTGTCTGTTGGCAACTTGACAACTGGGCGACGTAGCACATGTTTTTTTTGTCTCCTTCTTCAGCTTAGGCCAGTAGTATTTCTTCTCAATGGAAGTAATTCTCTTATCACATCCTAGATGTACTACTAACTTGTCATCATGAAGGACTCATATGTTCTGCTCACTTAACGAAGTCTTGGGTATGCACAAATGGTCTACACCAAATAATAACCATCCTGTATATGAAAATCTTTGGCTGACTGATTCTTCGGACAGTTGTTCCATACCTTCTTAAAGTCTTCGTCTTCTATATAGAGCTCCTTCAGTTATTCAAATCTAGTCACTTCTGCCTGCAAAGTCACTAATAAAGCAGCTCTCTGACTAAGTATACTTGTAATCTTATTCTACTTCACAGACTTTTGCTTCAAAATAAAGGTCAAATGCTGTAGAAATGCTATCCATCGAGCATGCATATGATTGATGATAGTGTAATTATTGATGGATTTCAAGGCCTGATGGTCGGTATCGAGAAAAAACTCGCACGAGATCAAGTAATGCTCCTGATGCTTAAAGAACTAGACTATGCTTAAATAACTAGACTATGGCATACAATTCTAGTTTGAGTATGGTCCATTTCTATTGAGCTTCACTGAGTTTCTCACTGTATAAAGAACCCGAATAAATTTTTTGATATAGGACACCGTCAATACCTATGATGGATGCATCATAATCAACCTCGAACTCTTTTGGAAATTTGGAAGTGCAAGCACTAGTGCCGTGGATAACTTCTCCATAGATAGTACAAAGCTACAATCTGCATCCCCCCAACTAAACTTGCCCTTCTTCATGTACTCAGTGCTAGGCGCAATGATGCTATTGAAGTTTCTTCAGATTAGTGCACAATTTATTCTCTTGGTAAGCCGTTAGTACCTCCCTCAATTGGTCTAGATGCCCGAGCTTATTCTGGCTATAAATCATGATATTATTGAAATAAACTACAATGAACTTGTTGATAAAAGACTTTAACATCTGATTCATCAACTGTATGAAAGTTCTAGGAGCATTGAAAAGGTCGAAAGACATGACCAACCATTCATCTCCTTCTCTAATGTCTTAAAGGCAGTCTTCCACTTATCTCATTCTCTAATGTAAATTTGATGATAACTATTCCTGAGATCAATTCTAGAGAACACTTTTAATCTTGACAACATATCTAACATGTCTTCTAGGAGAAGGATGGAAAATCGATATTTCACAATAATCTTGTTAATAGCTCTGCTATCCACGTATATGCGACACTCTGTTCTTCTTTAGGACAAGTAATGCCGACACAAAACACAGGCTCAAGTTAGCTAGTATAAAGCCTTTTTGGATGAGATCGTTCACTTATTTATGCTAGATCTCTTCTTCCTTCAGACTTATCCGATAATGTGGTAGATTTGGAAAGTGTGATCTAAGGATAATGTTAGACATCTTGAATCATCAGTAACTTAGCAGGATGTTTTTTTACGTATAACCACATCAAATTATTGTAAGAGAGACCGCACTTCAATTAGAATTTAAATGAGGGCAAAATCCTCTTTTCATAGTACAACAAGAACATAAATCTCTTCGGGCTGTTTCAAATCTTCTGTAAATCCTTCACTGTTAACAACCAAAAAGGTCTTCTTTTCAGCAATATCTGTCTTGGTTGGCCCTTTCTCTGTAAAAGATATGAGCACAACTCGATGCTCATCCTTCTTAAAGATATGAACATTGTATTTTCCTCTGTGCATGACATTAACATCAAACTACCATGGCCTACCTAAAAGCATGGTTCTTCCTTCTTTGTAGCTTCTTCAGTGACCTTCATAACTCCAGAGTCTTGCTTACAGACAGAGTGAGGTTGCTTAATCTCTCCATGATCATAATTAGAGTGTGAACTTGAATATTAATTGAACACATAATGATAGGTCGGAAGAAAATGAGCTTTTAATTATTCCTTCATCTTTGCCCATGATCAGATTTTTTTACTTCTGCTGATGTGCACACTCCTAGCATAATAACAACCACCAAAAAGCTATTTTCCCTTAAATCTGTAAAATACTCACTTACCTTTTGATTTTCTACTATTTCTAAGTACCTAAAAAATCTCTTTAACTCATCAATCCAATCAAAAAAATAGTCTATATCAAGTTTTCCATTGAAAGACGGTAAATCAATCTTCATATTTTTAGTATCATATATATCCCATCTTGAGTAATCTCGATGACCATAACATCAGCGCGTCACTTCATACTCATTGATGTCGATGTTGAATTCTTTTGGCGGAGTCCTATCACTGGAGATCATCAACGCGATTTTGAACTCGTCCTGATTTCAGATGCTCTATTGCTAATGCAAGAGTCTTAAATTGAGCTCATGTAATAAGGCTTCATCGCTTGCAATCGGATCAGAAATAGGGTTCTGATATCAATTAACGCAGTGTAAAAGCAAGAAACCTCGGAATCCACTAAGGGTGTTCTTTGAATTCACAAAGAATAATCTTCGAATTCATATAGAGACAACCTCGAATCCATAAAGTAATAAAAAAAAGAATTTTATTAAAAGAAGTTATGTTTCTAGAGCTTATAATCCTCTGCTTAAATAGAAAACAAACAGGACTCTCTATGATTGAGGAAACAAATCGATCAAGTTTGGAATCAAATCAGATTTATTTTTTAATCAAAACAGATTTCTAAAATATTACTAAAAATAGTAAAAAACTAATAAAAATTCTGATATCTCTCAATTCGGAGTAAATTTCACAAAATCGACGGTGGCAAACCAAACAATGATGGGTTTGGTTGGCACTATCTCAAAAAAATATGCGATTTTCATATATTACTTGTCCACCCATCGAACTAGTTCAGAACGCAGCCAACTCAAAAAGGCATCAGCAATTACGTGCGCATCAATAAAAAAGTCTTAAAACTTTGTATACAGAGGTATTGATTTTGAAAACAACTTGTAAATCTTGAAAATTTAGGATTATCCTAGAAAAGAATGCCAAGAACTGTGAAACCTTTTAAGATTCAAAGTTTAGGAGTGTTAATACATTTTGCTTAACGGATCAGACCCCCTTGTCTTCGATCTAGAACCCATTTAGCCTAGACCCTATGTCTCACATCAAGATCAAGGCACAATTTACATAATATCCAGCCATCGGATATTTGTTCGACTCTAATATTGTACTTCCTTCCTAAGCTACCACGCCTAAAAGCGTGCTAAAAGCCGAGTGATACTCTGCATCCTACAAAGAGATAAATAAGCGGCGAGGTTCCCCTAAACATCGCATTTAGGGGTGTTCAAATGGTCGGTCGGCTCGGTTTTTACCAAAATTTGAACAACTGAACCAGTCCACCTATAATTAAAAACCGAACCGAACCGTTGCAGGTCGGTTCGTGTGACGCCTCAGGGTTCACACAAGGCTGCAGTCCAAGGTGAAACCCGGATTGTCAAACCTGCCAAGCACCAAACACCATGCTATGACATGTTTCACCATCATAGTTACTATCTCTCTAGTGGAAATAACAAATAGGTGAAGGTACAAAACAGGCAAATAATAGAAGTATTACAAAATTAGATATGCACAGAAGAAGTATATCCACAAATGAGCCCAACTGAAATAGAATAAAAATATCTCTGAGTCAGAAATACATCTCAACACAATGAGTCAAATAAAATCTCACTAAGACACTCAGCCTCTACAAAATGAATACAACTCTAAAATCTGAACAATGAACATAACTATATAGTAGAGCTTCAACTGCTAAAACTGTGTGACGGCGACTATGCTAGAACTTCGTCATCCTACGGCTCTCCGAAACTATGATCTGCCTGAAAGATACAATTTAAACAAAAGAACAACAACAAGAGCGTCAGAGCGCGACAGCAAGATCACCTTCATCCGCCTCCAGGGGAAGGGCTGCTAGATGAAGTGGAAGCTCTATCTATTAAGCATAGTCTACCTATATCATTTTCCCGTATCTAATGGAGTTAATATTTAGACACCTACAAGACAAGACGTAGTACATCGAGCGAAATAATCCGAACAAGGAAACCCTCATATATATACCATATGTCTCAAATTGTAGATCCATAAATACAAATTCTAACTCTATGAATGAAAACAACACTCAAAAGAAAATACTCCAAGCCTAAACCATATAGGACCAATGTCACAATCTCGAACTACATTCTCAAGTAGTTGGCATAATTATAAGAGAAAATCATCCAACTCAAAAAAAAATCACCATAGGCCATATCTTGTATGCCATGAAACAAAGAACGTACCCTACTCATGGGTAATCTAACATAGGAGTAACTATAACCGATAATACATATATGTGTGCATCTCTTTATGCAATAGCGATACTCTTATAATATTCTTACTCAATCACTCTGCGACAATAGGTTTTATCTCCCTATCCCGGATACATAGAATGACGATACTTTTATAATTTCTTACTCAATCGCCCTGCGGAAATATGTTTTATTATCTCCCTATTCCGGATACATGTAATAACGATACTATTGTAATACTCTTACTCAATCGTTCTGCGGTAATAGATTTTATTATCTTCCTATTCCGGATACATGTAATAACGATACTATTATAATACTCTTACTCAATCATCAATATATGTTATTTTTCACCATATAACATATTTATCATTATTTATTATAAAATATTCAAATTTACAGGGTTTTACATTCTTCCCCCTTTAAAAGAATTTCGTCCTCGAAATTCCGTAATCGTATCTTAGGAATTAATAATATGAGAAAAGCACTAAGAGGGAATAATCCAGACAAGGAAACACTTCCATACACATCTTGTACCATTAATCCCTAGATATGAATCACTAGCAATATTTATGCTTAACAATCTAAAATGTGAATACTCCCACTTAACCCCTAACTAAACGGAACTAGTACGTCGGGCGAAAAATCCAAACAAGGAACCCCCTATATATATACCATGTATTCCGAATGATTAGGAGCTAAGTGTTAATACCCCCATTTTAGCGTTAAATATAAATATGACCATATAGAACAATCAAAAATCATAAACATCAATAAGCTATAACCAAATCAATTTACCCACTCGAACAGTTGCGGGTAGTCGCGACGCATATCCACCTCGCGCTCCCAAGAAGCCTCATCGTCTCTTTTCTATCTCTATTGAACTTTAACTTAAGATATTACTTCCTTTCTAAGCCTCTCGTCCTCTCTAGTAAGAATACAACCCGTGATCTCTACGGTAGTTAAATCTATCTGAAACTCAAATTCTGGTGCATCAATCACCCTCTGCTACTCCTCGTCACACAATTATTTCTAAATTATCAAAACATGGAAAAATATCGTGTCTACTCGACATTGATGCTAGAAGATCTAGCCATACAAAACGGCTCCAAAAATGTTCAACTCTTATGAACGGACCAATATATCTCAGGGTAAACTTTCCCCATCTACCGAGTCACTAAACTCATCTGCGATATTTTCAATAAGACATAGTCCCCAATATAGAACTCTAACGGTCATCGTCTCTGGTCTACGTAACTCTTCCGACGACTATGCACTGCAAGAATGAGTTTTCGAATCTCTGTTACCTTTTCTGTAGTCTGCCTTACAAGCTCCTGTCTAAGCAATAAACTTTCTTGTAATTTTGTCCAATGAATAAGCAATCTATAATGCCTCCCATATTATGCCTCATACGGTGGGATGCCAATAGTCTATGATAAATAATATTATAATCACACTCAATCAATGGAATATGATCCTCCCAACTATCCTACAAGTCTATAATACATGTTTGCTACATGTATTCCGACACTTGGTTTACTCTCTCCGTTTGTCCATCCGTCTGTGTGTGGACAACACTAGAATATCACAATTGGGTACTAAATAATATTGGCCTCTTTGTTTTGATGATGTTTAACAAATAATTTACCACTAATGTTGTTTGTCTAGTATTTGTGTTTTTTTATTTATTATAGACAAACAACAAGTTGGAGGTTGGATGGATTGCACCATAACGATCATATCAAATGGAGGTTGGCGGAATAGTGGTTGAAGCTATGCAAATTCAAGTTGAAGATCCAAGTTCAAGTTTCATCCGCAAGTGTACCAAGTTGAGCTCATTGAAGACCTTCATCAAGCTTGGGTAATTTAGTTTAGGAGTTTATATTATGTGTGTTAAGTACTCTAAGCTCAATATCATATACACACACATTTTATTGGTTTCTATGTATATATATGGTCATATATATATACACACATTTTAGATTTTGGTTTATCCACAAACAAAGTTTTTACAAGTATAAATAAATATTTATATTCATACATATTTGTTTTTATGTGGATAAGTTGATTTGGTTTGATTTCATAGATATGAAACAAATATATTTTCATATACATACTCATATGTTTCATTTTCTAGTGTATTTGCGAAAATATGGTATTTTCAGTTTATAGACTTTATAACAATAGTTTACATCTTTCTTCAAGTCTATAAAATCATTTTGTAAAGTTTCAAAACATGGTTTAGCCAAAATATCAAAATTCACATGTTTACATTTTCATGTTTTGGACTATTTTGTAAAATAATGATATTTTTTATTTGGGAAGTCCTTTTTGGAAACCAGTCTTTGTAGCATGTTTATTATCATGTCTACAATCATTTCCCAAAGTTTTATATTTTTTGGAATTTATTTGATATTTTTAAACAGGGTTTTAAAATCAAAAAATCAACTTTCAAACTGTTCTGTTCCTGTATCAGTTTACGGTCGACCGCCACGGTCGACCGCACCTGAGTTTTTACCTGCGGAGTCAAACAGAAACTTTCGCGGTCGACCGCCACGGTCGACCTTCAGCTTGAATTTTTCCACGGTCGACCGCCACGGTCGACCGCCAAAGTCTCTGAAAAATTCTCAACTTCGAAAGTGGCTCGCGGTCGACCGCGAGATTTTCACGGTCGACCGCCGTATACTCCAACGGCTATTTTGTACAGAATCTAATTTTTGATTCTGTTGGTTTTTTGGTCTTTTCTCTTGGGGTTTTGGCTGAGATTTTGGGAGGCTATAAATACCCCATTATACCTCAGTTCTTAGAACAAATCAAGAAGTGTTTAAACAAGTTTTAAACAAGGGTTTAAGTGTGTTTTAGTGTTTGTTTGGTTTGTGAAGAAGTTTTCACAAGTGGAGGAGATCATTCTCTTGTTTGGGCTTCAATCTCCATCTCTCCATCTTGTTATCTATTGAGAAGTTTTCTAAACTCTTATCTAACTTTACATTTGCTTAGTTATTTGATTATCATTCTTTAAAGCTAGTTTTTATATTGAGTTTAGATTTGATTTCACTCATTGTTACACACACCCACTTGAGCTTATTGTATTTGCATTCATAATATATTTAGGATTGTGAGAGATTGTAACATTGAGTTGTGCTTAATTGAGTTCTCGTCTTGTATGAGAGAACAAATCATTTATTGTTACATTGAGAGTGTTGTAAAGTTTTCGGTGAACTAGAAAACCGAGTGTGAGGAATGAACATTGGTCGGTGAACGTTGAAAACCGACATTGTGAGTGATTGTGTACGTTGATCGGTGAGCGTTGAAAACCGACATAGTATGGTTATAAACGTAATTCGGGTGAGCGTAGAAAACCCGATCGTGATAGTGGATTTTTCCTCGGGAGTGGGGAGCGGAGACGTAGGACGGAAGGTCCGAACTCCGTGATCATTTGTTTGTGTTTGAGTGTGCTTTGGCGTTTATTCCTATTTGTGCTCATTGCTCATATCGCCATTGTCTCATTATTTATAGCATCCACTATCTTGCTCATTTTGTTTACCCTTGAGTTTGTTTATATATCCTTGCATATTTTTTTATCATATAGGATATATCTTATTGTTCATATTGCTTATCCTAGCTCATATATCTTGTTGTATTTCATACTTGCTAGGATAACTTAATAATTAGTTTTAATTAGCATAAAATCGGATTAGATTAGCATAAGACCCTAATCACCCCCCTCTAGGGTCTAATAAATAAATCCTAAAAACTCCTCTAGAAGTGTCTTTTAACATGTTTGTACATTTTCCTTGTGCCTAGATGCACTGTATATCTGTTACGATGTGCCTAAACTGTCACGAAATAAGCCATACCCTCCGGGTCTGCATCAAAATACCTCGCAGTCCTGCTAATGACGTGTCCACGTAAATGACAAATGTTGTATCACTGCTCAGAAAAGTCAAAATTGTTATTGTAGTCTATCTAGCCTTAATAGTCTCAAAGGCTCTCTGGCACCCAGTGCCCAAAGCAAACTATACATCCTTCTTCGTAAGTTGTATAAGTGATATCATAATCTCTTATAGCCAAAACTCGTATTTGTTGAACTTGGTGTATCACTGATGCCTCTAATCTCGACTATCCGCTATGCCCGCAATGCTAATAGAGGATGCCGCTCGAGCTCTGCCTCCGATCTCGAAAAAATAATAATCTCGTGAAAAAAACGAATAGGAACAGGTCCTAGCACAGACGAAAAAACCCGGTTCATCAAATCCATGAATACCGCGGGTGCATTGGTCAGCCCAAACGGCATGATAAGAACTTAAAAGACCCATATCGAGTCAGAAAATGCGGTTTTAGGAATATCCATTTATCACAATCACAACTGGAAATAACCAGAACGAAAATCAATCTTCGAGAAGTGCTACGCTCCCCGCAACTAGTCTAATAAGTGATAAATCCTCGATAGTGGATCCGTGATCCGGTAAGTGACCTTGTTCAACACACGATAATCTATACATAATTGCATGCTACCGTCTTTCATTTTCACGAAGAGGACCGGTGCTCCCATGAAAATAAATGACTCCGACAAATAAAATCCTGAGTTAAACAACTCATCTAGCTGAGTCTGTAGCTCCCTCATCTCAGCGGGTGCCATATGATATGATAGGGTGCTCGAAATATCGGTACGGTGCCTGCTACAACTCGATGCAGGGAAACAACCTCTCTCACTGGAGAAAACGTAGGTATGTCCTGAACAACATCCTGATACTCTGAGACGACTCCGGTCTCGCTCAAAACTACACCCCGATCCCGTATCATCACCTCCTCGACGTATGCTAGAAATGACTCCGCATTCTGGTTACCCTATGAGGTTGCTACTATCTATACAATCCTAACGAATGCTCACAAGCGTACTGTTTTAGCAAAACAGTCGGTACTAATATTATAGGATGATAACCATTTCATACCAAGAATGACATCGAAATTCGACATCCACAAAATGACCATGTCAAAGATGAACTCAAACTCATCTATACTGATGACACACCTCCTACATATACTCTCTAATAGGGACACCTCCCCTAAAGGAGTAGAAACTGATAACAGAGCATCTAAGGGATGTATAACTAACTGAAGCCTATACATGAAGGCATGAGATATGAAAGAATACGAAGTTCCTGAATCAAACAAGATTCGAGCTAGATAAGAAATTACTACGAAAACTCTGTTCGCACTATGATCACGTGGCGTGACTACATAAACTCTGCTGGTGGTCGGCGCCTGCTGTGCTGCTGGCGGTGAAACACATGGGTCCATCTGACACTGATGAATACTGTGAATAGCACAATTTTAGCCTATTGGCCCCTAAATCCTCAGAATAACCGGTAGTACATCTATCCTCCGATGCTGGCCGTAACCGTGGCCCTAAGACTATTGACCCTGACCTCTGTCATGCTGGTCTCCTGCTAGTGTACTAAGACAATTCTTCAATCTATATCCGATCTTGTTATAATTGTATCATGTATCCTGAATCCTGTGCTGTTGCGTCGCTATCGAATTATGTTGTGCTCTCTTCTTATAATGTCTTTGTTGCTGATGGTAAAAATTCTTACCCTGATGCTGTGTCCTTTAGATCCCATAATAGGCCTCTTACCCTTGTCATTTCCATCATGCTGGTCTTAATTTTATTATTAACAATAGGCATATCTCACTACTTTAATCGAACTAGCTCTAACTGCTTGTCAAAGAAGTAAACAAAATTTTCCCAAATAAGTGATATTCACTGCTCCTGCGAAAATACAAAGTCGTTGCTATCCTTTGCTACCATTCTCTGGTGATGATGAAATTATTGGTATTGCCTCTTCAATAGGCATGACTGGTACAATTAGTGGTGCAACTCCAGAAAATGATACTGCTGACGAAAACAGATGTGCCTCTCGCTCCTCGAGTATTACAAAATCTTACTGCAAATAGTGCTATAAGATTGATCAGATACTGTGGAGCCTACTGCGGCTCGGGCTCTGCTTACCTAGCTCTCCGGGTATGAGTTTTATCTCGACCGCATCCTTGTCCTAACATTTATAATATCAAGAGGAGAGCTTAATGTACACAGTAAATGACATCGTAAACATATATATACATATATATAATGTATCATAATAAGTATTCATAGCATATAGTATTCACGCAAATACTTTAAATCAACATAAAATAATTGTCATAATTTTTTTTCAAAATTTTGAGATATACGCACATATCGTCCTCACTCATTCTAGAAATTCCTAGCGAACTCTATACATGAATCCTAGAAAACTCTATCCTAGCTCCATAATTTGACACAGGAATGATCCTAAGGATGCTGGAACTAGAGCTCTGATACCAACTGTGACGCCTCAGGGTTCACACAAGGCTACAGTCCAAGGTGAAATCCGGATTGTCAAACCTGCCAAGCACCAAACTCCATGCTATGACATGTTTCACCATCACAGTCACTATCTCTCTAGTGAAAACAACAAATAGGTGAAGGTACAAAACAGGCAAATAATAGAAGTATTACAAAATCAGATATGCACAGAAAAAGTATATCCACAAATGAGCCCAACTGAAATAGAATGAAAATATCTCTGAGTCAGAAATACATCTCAACACAATGAGTCAAATGAAATCTCACTAAGGCACTCAGCCTCTACAAAATGAATACAACTCTAAAATCTAAACAATGAACATAACTATATAGTGGAGCTTCAACTGCTAAAACTGTGTGACGACGACTATGCTAGAACTCCGTCATCCTGTGGCTCTCCGAAACTCTGATATGCCTGAAAGATACAATTTAAACAAAAGAACAACAACAAGAGCGTCAGAGCGTTACAGTAAGATCACCTCCATCTGTCCCCAGGGGAAGGACTGCTAGATGAAGTGGAGGTTCTATCTATTAAGCATAGTCTACCTATATCATTTTTCCCGTATCTAATGGAGTTAATATTTAGATACCTATAAGACAAGACGTAGTACGTCGAACGAAATAATCCGAACAAGGAAACCCTTATATATATACCATATGTCTCAAATTGTAGATCCATAAATACAAATTCCAACTCTATGAATGAAAACAACACTCAAAAGAAAATACTCCAAGCCTAAACCATATAGGACCAATGTCACAATCTCGAACTACATTCTCAAGTAGTTGGCGCAATTATAAGAGAAAATCATCTAACTCAAAAAAAAATCACCATAGGCCATATCTTGTATGCCATGAAACAAAGAATGTACCCTACTCATGGGTAATCTAACATAGGAGTAACTATAACTGATAATACATATATGTGTGCCTCTCTTTATACAATAGCGATACTCTTGTAATATTCTTACTCAATTGCTCTGCGACAATAGTTTTTATCTCCCTATCCCGGATACATAGAATGACGATACTTTTGTAATTTCTTACTCAATCGCCCTGCGGAAATAGGTTTTATTATCTCCCTATTCCGGATACATGTAATAACGATACTATTGTAATACTCTTACTCAATCGTTCTGCGGTAATAGGTTTTATTATCTCCCTATTCCGGATAATGTAATAACGATACTATTATAATACTCTTACTCAATCATCAATATATGTTATTTTTCACCATATAACATATTTATCATTATTTATCATAAAATATTCAATTTTACGGGGTTTTACAGTTCGGTGCGGTTTGGTTCGGCTTGTTTGGTTCTAACTTCATCAAACTTGTTATCAAATAGCATAATGCGTTAAAGAAAAAAAGATATCAACAAAGTAGGAGATTATGATGCATTAAACACTAATATTGTTTTCAACCCATAATGATTCAGGTCCTAATAGTTACAAGGAATGAACTCACATCCATCCAAACAAAACGTAAGCATTTCTCAAGCCCAAAAGTTGAGTTCAAAAGTTTCATTCCTATGAGTCCACTCCCCTATTTCCTACGATAACCAGAGAGGGCCAAAGAAGGGAGTATGCCAAAAATTCTCTGCAAATCCTCTTCACCACTTTTCCAGCTTTAGTCGTCATCCTCATCGTCGTCCTGTGATATACAAAAAAGCTAGAAGTTAGAACTAACACGAGAGCCACTAGAACTAACAGTGGCTCAACTAGAACTAACATACAACTAGAACTAACGCTTATATTAGAAATAACACTACATGGAAGTTAGAACTAACATGATATCAGCTAGAACTAACATGAGAGCCACTAGAACTAACAGGGGCTCAACTAGAACTAACATACAACTAGAACTAACGCTTATATTAGAAATAACATTAACTGGAAGTTAGAACTAACATGACATCAGCTAGAACTAGCATGAGAGCCACTAGAACTAATAAGGGCTCAATTAGAACTAACATACAACTAGAACTAATGCTTATATTAGAAATAACACTAGCTGCAAGTTAGAACTAACATGACATCAGCTAGAACTAACACGAGAGCCCCTAGAACTAATAGGGGCTCAACTAAAACTAACATACCACTAGAACTAACACTTATATTAGAAATAATACTAGCTGCAAGTTAGAACTAACATGACATCAGATAGAACTAATACGAGAGCCACTAGAACTAACATGGGCTCAACTAGAACTAACATACCACTAGAACTAATACTTATATTAGAAATAACACTAGCTAAAAGTTAGAACTAACATGACATCTGCTAGAACTAACACGAGAGCCACTAAAACTAACATGAGCTCAACTAGAACTAACATACCACTAGAACTAACACTTATATTAGAAATAACACTAGCTGGAAGTTAGAACTAACATGACATAAGCTTACCCAAATAGAAACTAAATAGAAACAATTATTACTTGTGTTCTTCCATGAAAGCTCTTACAAATCCGTGATTGTCGGTTCAATTGAAAGCTTGCCCAAATCTGAAAGATAAACAAATAAAAAAATTAATATTGTATCAAATCATTTAACTTACAAAAACATAAATGGTAAATGAAAGCACCCTAATGCCACTAGGAAGGAATCCTAGAGGGGGGTGAATAGGGTTATTGCTAATCTAATCCGATTTAATGCCAAATAAAAATTTTACTAACAAATATATCCTAGCACAAGAGATATGAACAATATATGTGTAAGGATATACAAATAACACAAGGGTAAACAAACTACTAAAGTGATAGCCTAATATAAACAACAAGCAATTGACAAAGGCGATATAAATGAATATAAAGGAACGCCAATGACAAACGTAAACAAACGATATGATCATGGAGTTCGGTCCCTACGACCTACGTCTCCGCTCCTCACCTCGAGGAGATCTTCACTATCACCTCGGGTTTTCTACACTTACCTGAAAAACATTTACACCTCATAATATCGGTTTTCAACGCTTACCGATCAACGTTCACAATCACTCATAATGTAACTATACTAACTACCACATCAAGTGTTGGTCTCTAGCCCGTATCTCCCTTAAGTGTTAGGAATTACAACCTCTCTCTAGGCATTACCACTTACCCCACTCCTCTTGGGACAACCCCGTCTCTCACCACACACTCCTCTTGGTGTACTAGTGTATTACAAAGTGAATCCTCATAATTTGGCTCACAACTACAAATAAATTGTTTTCTATAATAGATGAGAACTCAATGTATGCTCACACTCAATTGTTACAACTCTTACCATCCCAAATATACTATGTATGAAAATACAATAAGCTCAAGTGGGTGTGTGTAAATAATGAGTGAAATCAAACCAAACTAAACTCAAATAAATCTAGCTTATGGAAATTATAAGCAAAACAATAAATAACTAAAAAGAGTTTAGGGAAACTTCTCTATATATCAAGAGAGAGATGGAGAAGAGTTGGATGCTCAAATACAATTGATGATCTTCCTCAAGCTCTTGTGAAATTATCTTCACAAACCAAAACTTAAAAATGCTTAAAAGCTTCTTAAACAAACTTAAACCAAAACTTAAACCCTTGTTAAAACACTCTTAAACTTGTTTAAAACATTCTCTTAATTTTTTTAGAACTGAGGATATGTGGGGGTATTTATAGGAACCCCAAAGCCAAGAGAAAACACGGCAAAAAGACCAAAAAAACCAAAAAATAGGACAAATGCTAAAAAAACTAGCCGTTACAGCATCAGTCGACTGACGGCTTTCATCAGTCGACTGATGAGTTGACCGTTAGAGGTATTTTCTAGCTCATCAGTCGACTGACGGACCTTATCAGTCGACTGATGATCTCATCAGTTGACTGGTCAGTCGACCAAAACAAAACAGAGAGTAAATGATGATTCCAGGCACTTTTGTCAGTCGACTGATCGGTCGACTGATTTCATCAGTCGACTGATTTCATCAGTCGACTGACCAGTCGACTGATAACATGTTATCAGTCTGAATCAAAGTACAAATCTAATTTTCAAACTCCTTTTAAAAATAACAAATAAAATCTTAAAAATATAAAACTTTGAGAAATGATTGTAGACATGATAATAAACATGCTACAAAAACTGGTTTTCAAAAAATATCTCTCAAATAAGAAATCTCTTCATTTTTCAAAATAGTCCAAAACATATAAATGAAAAACACTTATTTTTGACATTGAACATAAGCCATATTTTGAAACTTTATAAACTGATTTTATAGACTTAATAAAATATGTATAAACTGATATTGAAGTTTATAAACAATGAATATAGTATTTTATCAAAATACAAAGTTTTGCACAATATGTGTATTTGACACAATGAAAAATATGAAACATGTATATATATGTAAACA
>BQKN01065442.1:278310-300323 GCA_022839385.1 Asparagus kiusianus
ATAAACCAATAAAATGTGTGTGTATGTAATTAAGCTTAAAGTATTAACACACATAATATAAAACCTAAAACTAGATATACCCAAGTTTGAAGGTCTTCAATATAGCTCGACTTGGTAAACTTACGGATGAAGGTTGAACTTGAATCTTTAACTTGAATTGTATTGCTTCACTCCATAATTCTGCCAACTTCTATTGGATATGATCGTTGAGGCTCGATTCCATCCATTCTCTAACATATTATTTGTCTAGAATAAATATAAAATACAAACACTAGACAAACAACATTAGTTGTAAATTGTTTGTTAATCATCATCAAAACAAAAGGACCCAACAATAAATACCTATGTCTAACTTCTCAAGAGCATCAAAATTTTCTTCAAAGCAAATTTTGCTTGAACCCGGTGTAGCCAACAAGTTTCGAAGCTAATCGGAAGTACATACTAGGCTTTGTACCATTCTTGGAGTCAATGAGCTCCTAAATGGATCAAGTACTCAGCCACCTGTACTAAATGCAGACTCAGAAGCAATTGTAAAAATTGGAATAGCTAATACATCATGAACCATTCGAGAGAGAATTGTGAACCTTTTACTATTAACTTTCCAATAAGCTAAAATATTAAAGTTACTTTGATCGGCTTCAACATCCTCGCTTAGAAAATTTTCCAACTCTGATTTTGCTTCGATACTTCCTTTTACGACTTTTAACCTTTTAAACTGACTTCTTACATCGGTTATTTGATTAACACCATCATTTTCAATATTATTAGATGAAGCACCAATTGATTGCCCACTTGCATCTATTTTAGTTTCATATTTAATTTTGTACTCATTGAATAATGGAAATGCGACATCTTTGATGAATTTTAACTTATTAGTACTTTCTTTCTCAACGTATATAAGCTCAAGAATAAAAGTCACAAAATCTTCTTTATTTCGTGGATCAAGAAGCGCCGCAATGTAAATCAACATGTTCGTCTTCTCCCAACTTCCCTAATACTTCTCATATTTATCTGTCATTCTATTAGCAATTTTAGCATATGATGCATCATCAGACAATCTCCATTTTTGCAAATCATAAGCAACATTACCAATTTCTTGAAGAAAAAAAAATTACTTGTCATATATGAAGAACCTGAAACACGTAATGTTAGCTTATAAAATTTTTCAAGCAAAATGCATAACCTTCTCACATTAACCCAATCATCCTCTAATAACATTCCATGATCTCCATTTACATTACTTAGTTCAAATCTAAAGAAGGGATCCTCTTCACCATATATTTCAAAATCTTTTTCATATGTTTGAGCAATGTTCAACATCAAAAAAGTGGAATTCCATCTAGTGCATACATCCAAACATAAAGATGAACCAAATTCAAAATTTTCTAGTTCAATGTAAGTTTTGAATTTAGCTAATCTAGATGGAGATTGCCTCACATATCTCACCACCGAACGAACACGGACAACGGAATCACCCAAACCTTTGAGCCCATCACTAACAACAAGATTAACAATATGAGCTATGCATCTCATATGAAGATATTTCTCACCCAAGATTATGCCTCCCCAATTGTGGAACCTCTTTTTTAAGTATGTAATCATGGTATCATTTGAACTAGCATTATCAACCATGATGGTGAAAACATTCTCAATTTCCCAATCTAGTAAACACTTCTCGACCATCTTCCCAAGATCATCTCCTTTATGACTTGAAATTGGATTAAAGTATATTATTCTTTTATTCAATTTCTAATCATTATTAATCCAGTATGCCGTTAAACACATATAATTAATATTTTGAATGGAAGTCCAAATATCGCTTGTTAGACACACCATCTGACATGTAGCTTTCAATAAATTCTTCAATTTTTTTTCTTCAAGGTAAATCTCATAGCAATCTCTTTGGATTGTCCAACAAGAAGGAATATGAAATCTAGGGCAAGCGGTGGACATAAAATTTTTAAACCCTAAACCCTCTACTAACTGAAATGGAAGCTCGTCTAGAATGATAAAATAATTGAGGACTTTTCTTATGGCTCCTTCATCATAACTCCAACTATCAAGGGTTCTCATTTTCGTACTAGCTCCACTTTGTGAATCAATATCTGCATGTAAACTTAATAACTTTTGTCGAGTGTCGACATTATGTGGGTGCTTTTTGCAAGACTTCATGTGATTGAGTAGTGATGTAGTACCATTTTTTACAATGTGCAAAATACACTTTTTCACAATACTTGCATTTGCTTTTGGGTCACCATTTTTATCTTTAAACTTAGTAAAATGATCTCATACCTCCGACCTTCCTTTTATTGCTTTCCTTTTAGTCAAATGGGGTGTTTGGTTCAATTTCTAGAAATTATAGGAAATGTTTTCCACCTAAAATATGATTTCCTTGTATTTCTTAAAAAAATTATAGGAAAAGTTTTGAGAAGTTAAAAAGTACTAATTTTCTTATTTTTTATACTTTGCTTGTTTGGTTCAAAACTAGAAAATGGCTCATAACTTTATAGAAAATGAGTATGGGGTGTGTTTTGTTGATTAAATAAGGAATGTGTTAGATTTCCTGTTGATTTCCTCTCATTTTGAGAGGAAATTGCTTTTTGTAAAATTTGATAGTTTTTGATATTTTATAAAAAATATTTCTATAATTTTTTGTTGAACCAAACACAATTTACAGAAATCTATGGAAAACTTTTAATTACAAAATTGCCATTGTCAGATATTTTGAGAAAGTTTTCTCAAAAAGTATGCAACCAAACAACCCTAAAGTCTGAGAGCCTTGTGTAGATTGATTAGAATCAACTTGACTTGCATTTACATTACGATTCTCCTTTTGAGAAGCCTGCTGATTATTTCAACAATTCAACTTGATTAGAATCAACTTTTTAGCACTCTAACTTTGTAAGCTATTCAATACTTTGTAAGCTATTAAGTATTCATCTATAGCTATTCATCCAGGGGCTCAACTAGAACTAACATACTACTAGAACTAACGCTTATATTAGAAATAACACTAGCTAGAAGTTAGAACTAACATGACATCAACTAGAACTAACACGACATCAACTAGAACTAACACGAAAGCAACTAGAACTAACAGAGGCTAAAAAAGAACTAACCTACAAACAAATCTCATGCACAAAAACCCTAAAAGTTCACCAATCAAGCGCAAGAAAGACGAGATCAATATTTGCCTAACCCTAAGTCCCTAAGCTAGAAATCGAGAGAGTTGAGAGAGGGAGTTACGACGTGAGACCACTGAGAGGGCATCAGATCTCCAAGGTGATGACATCAAAGAAATGATTTTCAGTTTATACCTCGGGCTCGGCTTCGGCGATGGCGACGGGTGCGAGTGTCCCCCCAAAGCCGAAGATAGATCCTGAGCCTGAGGAGATGTTATGGCCTCGGCCATGAAGACTACGGACTGTACGGACACTGCAGAGTGCGGAGCGCGGCGGAGGAGTGACCGAGTGAGAGAGAGTGAGTCGTGAGAGAGAGGAAATGAGGAGCGGCGGCTAGGCAAGGGAAAGTGAAAATGAGTTTAGGGTTTGAGCGACTGAGTCTTTGGGGTAGTGGGTCGGGTTTGAGATTCGGGTACTGTATATTGGGTATTCGATCGATTCGGGTCGGTTCTGTCGGTTTTTTCGGTTTGGACCGAACCATGCTCAGCCCTAGTCGCATTGGAGGAGTGGGTTTCGTCACTTAATTTTATTAATTGGTAGTTTATTTAATAAAAAAACATGAATTAGTGTTTTGTCAGTAGAAGGTAGAATTTGAGGAATTACCTAAAAAGATTCTTGTTCTAAGAGTCTTGTCAATTCCTAGCCCTGACCCGAGATTGCCTTAGTGAGATTTTTCGAATAAACAAATACGCAACATCTCGCATGTTTATCCATAGTTAAGCTAAAATGGAGAGGACTCATCAATCACATTGACGCAACTTAAACTACTGTAATTAGTGCTCTCAGAAAGCCATGGCGACGTATATCTATTCATCTTTGATGCATTATAAACTTTCTTCGTATGTCTTCATTAGTCTATTTAGAGTAATGTTTAAATAATAAGATGAATGCATCCCTATCTTCGAGAATACTTCTTTGAAGGTTACTTTTCATATAAGCCCCTAACCTACCTATTTTAGTTTTACCCAAAAGTTATTTAAGAACAAATTTGACCAAAACATATTTCATATTTTATTAAATGTTTTTTTTTCAATAAAAAACCACTTTTGATATAGGTCAAATTTGTAGAAATTAATATAAAAATCATCTTATAAGCGGGGGTTTAGCGTTCAATCAACAACTCGAGGCCAATTTCTATTCAATTTTTTCTGAACTATCCAAAATACCCTCCGCCTTCTCCCTTCTCCCCAAAAATCCATCTCTATTCTCGTCTCCTCCACCCATGCTTCTTCCTCCTCCATATACTCTCGTCTCTCCTCCCCCAACACCGCATCTCTTCCTTCCGTCTCTCTCCCTCCTTTACAATACACCCTCCTTCCTTGCTCTTCTTTTCTATCTTACTACCCTCCTCCCTCATCTCAACCATGGTTTGTATGGAGGGGGATGAGGGTGGAGGTAGAGGAGGGAGAGGATAAAGTGTTATGGTGAGATGATAGTAGTTTGTAGGGGTGAGCAAATGGTCGGTTCGGTTGGCTTTGATTATTTTTTTTGTCAAACTGAACTTAACCAAGCTACATTCAAAATCGAACCGATCCAGATCAAATCGGTTTAGTGCAATTTGGTTCGGATTGTTCGGTTTGGACTTAGACATGGAAAGTTCAACTAGTTAAAAAATATTGTTTTCGTGTTGGGTCTTTAGCAATGGGGTGGCAGCCCGTCGCCAATGTAAACATTGGCAATGAGCGCAATCCATCACCAATGATCGACATTCGCCATTACCTATTAGCAACAGCCGATCCGTCGCCAATGCCCGGGCCCACCCTTAAAAAAGCTCACAAAAGCCTAGCCCATGATATCTTTCTGTTCCATCTCAAACCCGCCGCCTAATTATTTCTATTCCCGCACCCATCCCTGCGCCTCGTCACCCTCGAGCCCTGCCGCCCCCGAGCCTCGTCTCCCTCCCTCCGCCTCGCCCTCCCTCTACCCCCACCGACCCCGCACCTCCTTCACTGTCTTCTCTTACAACATTACCGATAGCCTCCTCCTCCTCCACCACCTCCCCCTCCACCAAGCTTGATCCCAAATCCTAGGTATGCATATTTCTATCTAAATCTCTAAATTGTTTTGTTATTGTTACTCAAATTAACTATTTTGATCTTTTTTTCTTGAATTCTAGGGTTTTAGTCGGTCATATTTGATCCAATTTGGGGAAAATCATTTAGATCTGGTGTTATATCCAAATTTCAGGTAATTTTCTATTTTTTGAATATTCTTGTAATTTTTTAGATTAATTATTCAATTAATTATGTTATAATTTGAATATTGTGCAATGATTAATACCCTAAACTTAATTACCCTAATTTTGTCCTAATTACAACTCAAACATTAAAAGAAAATACTAATTAACCTAACTAATTCTCAACCTTGATTACACTAATTTTAACCCTAATGACAATATGATCCTTAAAATAGGATAGTAATTAACATAACCCTACCCCTAACCTTAAAAGAAAATAGTAATACATCTAACTAATACCCTAATAATAATAACTTCTCAAAAAATTATCCTTATTAATTTTAAACATAATTTATAGAAAACTTAACACCACAAACCCTAACACCCTAAAATATGTGAAATTAATCAAACGTTTATATATATTTTTTTCAAAATTAGGAGTGTGATATATAACACAATAATGTGATATATATCGATTTTAGGTGAATAAAAAGTTAACGTTAGCCTTAGATCCCCGTCCAATAATTACTACCAATTATTTGGACTTCTAATATAAATAGACGACTCCATTTTAGGTATGAAATTTAATTTTGTACCTAAAAGGATTGCTTACTTTATATTATAAGTAGAAAGAATTGGAATGTAACTATTAGATTTGTCCAGTTCATACATGTTAGGAATATAGTAGTGCATACATCTAACTTTGTATACTTTATGTCTTTTCATTTGTAGAAAATTTTGGTCGCATGTACTTCTTGTTCTCTGGGTATAATAAGCGTATGCTGTTATGCGTATCAGCCTATTACTTATCGATTTCGGTCTATTACCAATATGCATAATAACATCTGCACGGTATACTTAGAGAATATCAGATAGATGCTACCAAAATTTTTTTAGAAATAAAAATGCACAAAGTATTCAAAGTTAGATGTAAGCACCACTATATTCTTAATGGGCTAGAAGCCTTCCTATGACAGCTGAGAGTGTTTTAGACTAATCTAGTGTCTGTTCAAATTAAGACCACTTTTTATAGATTGTTAGCTTTCATTTACTACGACAATGACCATTATAAAAGAGCAATTTCACATACCTAAGTATTTGTTCAAATCAACTAAAATAAAGACTATTGAACTTAAGACAATTTATAAGATATTAAAATAACTAATAAGTGTACCTATTATATAAATGATAGAAGTTCCTAATAAATCGTGGATTTACATTCCTATATTGAAAAGAAGAGCAAGAGGAGTGTTCTTTGAGTATGCGTATGCTAATTTGAGGAAGATAGAGAATGATTTGCTACGTTGTCCATGTAGTAAGTGCAGAAATAAGAGTTTAGTTGATACAGTTGCTATATGAAGGCACCTAGAAAGATGTGGATTTCAAAAAATTATAAATATTAGAGTTTTTACGAAGAAGGTGAAGATATTGAACCTGATGATAGAAATATAGATGATACGCAAGCAATGTTCAATAATATTGCGACAATTGCGAAAGTCGCCAAAGTTCTAGAAGTACCAGAGGTTGTCGAAGTTCCCAGAGATGTAGAAGGTGTCCAAATACTGAAGATGTGCATGATACAAGGGCTACAAAAATTTAATGAAGTTATTAGAAGATGACGAGAAGGATTTGTACGACGGCTACACTAAGTATAGTAGATTGTCATTTATTCTTCAACTGATGCATATTAAGACCCTAAGCGGAATAACAGATAAATATCTTCAAATGCTTCTTAATTTACTACGTAAGCTAATTCCAGACGTAGAGAATACCATACCAGGAAAGTGTTGTGATGCGAATAAGATTATTAGTGCTGTGGGTTTAGATTACAATAAGATCGATTCTTGTCCTAATGATTTTTCCTGTATTATAAGGATAATAAGAAACTTGTAGAATGTCCAAAGTGTGGAGTTTCTCATTAGAGAAAGAATACGCAAACTTCAACACAAAAGCCATGTTAGTGAATCAATAGAAGAAAATTCTAGCGAAGGTGCTCCGACATTTTCTCCTAGTGCCTTGGTTACAGTTGCTCTATATGACAAAAGACACAGCTAAATATATGTGGTGGCATAAGGAAGGACATGTAGATGAGAGAAAACTGAGACATCCAACAGATATAAAGGCATGGGAGCATGTGGATCAAACTTTTTCCTCATTTACCACAGAGTGCAAGAATGTCAGACTTGGTCTATCTAGTGATGGATTCAACCCATTTGGCATTATGAGTTTGAGATAGTCTACTTAGCCAATTGTGTTAATGCCTTATAATTTGCCACTTGGACTTTGTATGAAGCAACCATATATGATTCTTTCATTGTTGATACCAGACAAACATTTACTCAGTAATGACATAGATGTGTTTATGGAGCCATTAATTGATGAGTTAAAATATCTCTAGGATGAAGGGGTCCAAACATATGATGCATTTTCTTGCGAGTCATCTAATCTCCATCCTATTCTTTTGTGGACAATTATAATTTTTTAGCTTATGCTAGTCTCTCTGGTTGGTCTACGAAAGGGACATTCGCTTGTCCTGTATGTGGTCTGAACTTCGAAGGCTTTTATTTACAGCATAGCCAAAAAATGTGTTATTGGTTTAATAAAAGATGGTTATGAAAGGGACATAAATACAGGAGAAAAAAGTGGGCAAATAAGTTTGATGGCCAAGAAGAGAAAAAAGGGAAGCCACGTGAAATGACTGAAAGAGATTGCAAACTTGTTTGAGGGATATCTTAAATTTAAGTTTGGAAAGAACTGATGTACAAAGGAGGATATTCTCGCTTCGAGATGCAATTCCATCATGAAGAGGGCACCGAAACGAAAGAGACAAGTGTAGAGTTTGGACGACACACATGATTTGCCGATAGGATAGAAAAAATTTAGTATATTCTTTTAGCTTCCTTACTGGTATAAGCTCAAACTCCGACACAACTTAGATGTAATGCATATTGAAAAGAATATACTTGATAAGCTATTGTCCACACTCCTACAAGATGATAAGAAATCAAAGGATGATTTAAAGGCTCGGCGAGACTTGAATGCATCGAACATCCGACCTGATCTGCAAGCACACACTACAACAAATTCACTTTTTCCAACGCTTATTCCTGACGTATGGTTAAATACATCGCCAAAAATTATGTTTTTCCCGACGATTTTAGTTAGCGTCCGTAAAACATATATTTTCCCCACGTTTATAATTAGCATCACTAAAAGTGTATATTATTTGTGATGTTTTAACTTAGCGTCGTTAAAAGTGTATGGATTTCACGATGTTTTTTATTTTTGTCGGTAAAAATATATATTTTTAGAGATGTTTTGGGTTGGCGTCGTTAATAGTGTGTATTTATCACGACGTGTTAGGTTAGCGTTACTAAAAGTCTCTTTTTCACAACGTCCCTGCCTTGTGTTGCTAAAATGCCTATTTTTGATGATGCTTATTTATTCATCTGCGTTGCCAAAAAAAAGCCCACAACTTCCCCCCCCCTAAATTTTTATTTCACCGCTCCATAAAAACCCTAAAAATCTATTCAGATCCCTAATTATCCTCCTTTGCCTCTCATCCTCCTCCGTTCAAACTCCTGCTCCTCCCCTCTCACCTCCTTCTCCGTAACCAGGCCTAGCCGCCGCCCGAGCCCGTTGTCCCCCTCGGCCTCCCTCCTCCGCTAGTGGTCCCGTAGGGTCTCCAGTGGCCCGCTAAGCACACTGATCTCCCCTCACCGTGCTTCTATCGAGATGATCCAAGGTACTTTTTTTAATCTTATTTGTCTATCAATTTTCCTTCCCAGTTGATAATTTTGAGAAAAAATCTATACCAATTTCTTTTTTTTCTTGATTCGCTGGGTTAGTCTCTTGCTTTTCTTCTCCCACTTTAGGCCTCATAAAAGTTTTTCAGACATTTGTTAGTTCTATCCTTTTGTTTCGAATTTTTTGTTATTTTTGTTGCACGTATGAATCTTATGAAGAATTTTTACAAGAAATGGAGTTGCGTTGTTGTTGTCTTTGTTATTCAATTTCATAATCATTGTCTCGAATAGTAATTGATGCAATTTGTTTAGTTCAGCTCAATTTCGAAGGAGAATGGAGCCGTGAATTTTAATTAAAAAAATACAATCCTTACATTATAGCTGGGCTGGGAGAACATTTGGTATAGCTAGATGCAGTAGCAGTGATTCTGGCGAAAAGAAGCCACGTAGTAGATGAACAAAATAGGAGAGGAAAGCAATGGTTGAGTCCTTTGTAAAGAAGTAAGTGACTCACAATTTTCCATTGCCAGTGAGGTTTCTTAGGCTTCTAATCTATTTATATGTAGATTATTGTTTGGCAATATAGTTTTGTAAATGTGAACGTAACCTACACTGTGATTACACTATACCTTTTTGCTATTTCTGATGCATGTTTGTAGATTTGATATGTAAAACTGTTGAACCATTTTACTAGTTCATATATTCTGAATGTTATGATCTAGAGATGGTATGATTGCACAAGAAAATTTATCTCATTTTGGTATGCGTCAAAATTTGCTTCATTCTACCTTTTATTTGTGCAATAATAAATTTATATCATGTACTGTAATGGTGTCTTTAGGCAAGCTGGAAGCATGTACAAGAATGTGAAGAAAAAGATTGAGAGGGGCATTGCTTTCCCTACTTGTATTTCGGTCAACAACATTGCATGCCATTACTCACCATTGACCAGTGATGAGACTGTCTTGGAAGAGAATGATGTTGTGAAAATGTAAGGTTTAGTGGTCTACCATTTCTTAATTTGAAAAGTTTATAAGGATTGTAAGAATATTTATAGCTTCCTTTCGATTGCAGGGACATTGGGGGTGTCATATAGATGGTTTTATTGCGGTTGTTGCACACATGTACTTCAAGAAGGACCTGTGACTAGGAGAGCAGCGGATGTGATTACAGCAGCCAACACTGCTGTAGAGGTTTCCCTGAGGCTTGTGAGACCTGGAAAGAAGGTGCGTGAAATATAATCTCTTTGTTGTGAATTGTTACCCAGATAATATAGTTATTTGATCTCTTAGTTAGGTATCTTGAAGTAAAATTAGGTCTTCAGTGTGAATGTTCAGAGACTGATGTTGTTGTTCTCTTGAAGATTATTTCATGGATTTGTTTAGTTCTTAGGGATATCACTTGTTAATTGTACTAGGCGAGGCTGTTTGAGCAAGCATATGAGGAATGAGTTAGATGGATGTTAATTGCCAAGTTATCTGCAGCGAATTGTTACAAGCCTGACCATTTGAAAAAAACTATAGAACTAGGAACTAGGTAATTTCTTTTCTTGTGTTCCTCATTGTCAAAATCTCTTTCTAACTAATATACGTATTGCGAAGCTTGTCTCCATCATTGTTGTCATATGTTTATTATGTTGTTAATGTGTCAATGTGCTTCATAAAGGCTTCAGCGTGAAAATAAAGTTACATATGCTAATAAGCTGTTACAGTGTATCCTAGTGGTCAAAAGATAAATACTTGGAGTTAATCTAGTTAAAGAAATGCTTGAAGTGTGTTCTTTTGGTAATGGTTTTTATTTCATTATCATTTTACTTCACTTTATTTTAGAGCTGCATGCGTGCGTCTGAGTATTGTTGGTTGCGTAGTTGAATTTACATTTTTTATTCTTACAATTGATTATCTTATTGGGAAATTGTTTTCCAACTTTAAATTACCTTGCCGATTTATTAGAAGTAATACACTTAGTTTTGTAGCTTATGGACAAGCTGCAGGCACGCGGTACCTTGATGGTATGTTGTCGTCCATTTTTTAAGCTTTTAGATGGCTTATAAAATCATAACATAACAGATGAGTTTTTCATTAATATGCATTAGTGGATTTTAGTCAACCCAATCATATAGCTTTTACTTTGCATTTTGCTTAAGTTAAGCATATTATTACCAAAATTATTGATTAGGGTTTTATACATGCATTACTAAATTGAGATTTAATATTTTGTTAGAAAGGATAATATGTTGTTAGCCCTGTGGATAATATATATCATTTTAGATTAACCTAAAAAATGTAAATAAAATAATTCATAGAATTTTGCTTTGGAAACATGCATATCTTCAGACTTGTGCATGAAATAAGAACAATATGTTTGAAATTGCTTCATTAGACCCTAATGGAATCCTTGAGAACTAAGTTTCTTCAAATGTCAAACTATGATGGCAAAAGTGGATGAAAAAAGAGATGCATTGTGCATAAGAAAGGCCTAGGGGCACTATACAAGCAACATGTTTACACAGGCAAATGCCCAGCCCAACCCCGAACCATTACCCATTGCCCAACCCGACCAACTAGAAAGCCCTCATACGATCGGGAGTAGCGTAGGTAATAATATATCATTATTTACATATTAGATTCACCTTTCCTTTATATCATTATTCAATTAAATTTGTGACATTAGTAAAGTTAACCGTAGACTCATGTTGTGAAATGACAAGTTTGCCATTAGAGTTTGGGAAGACACTAAATATGGCAAGTTAAAATGCATGATTTGATGAGGCATGTGTACTAGATTGGGCATTTATGCTTAGATTCTCTTCGAATCGATGGAAATGGAAAATCACCATGATGGCTCTTTTAAAGAGAAGAACTTTTGAAACACATGGTTGTTTATTCAGGATATTAGGGCTGGAGATAGATGAACAGGTGCTTCAATTGTTACCTAGGATATAACCGATAGAATTCAGGAACACATCTAGTCACGGATCAGATACATGTGCACTAAAATCTGTTGTAAACTGAAATTTCTTAAAATCTAGAAATCATGATTGAAGATTGTGATCATGTATATTAACTAGAATACATTCATCAGCAAAAAAAAAAAAACTAGAATACAATCAATAGGATTCTAAGTTATCTGATCAAACCATATATGATTTATGATTTGCAAATCGGAAGTTCTAAATATGAATAAATGAACAATTCACAAAAGCTGCACAAAATTTATGTTTGTCATGTGCATGTTTTTGGTTTAATGAATATGATATATGTACACCCAAAACTTTTTATAGAATGTGTAGCCTTTCTCATTTAATTTTAAAATTTTTTGATGCTACTTTATTCTTGTTATGCAGGAACTTGGATTTGATTATTTTGGAAGCAGAGAACAACTTGTCATGAGGTTACAAGCAAACTGGAATATTTAAACAGTTGTTCCCTTCTTTCTTTCTTTCACCTTTTCCTCTCTTTCCATTGTGTTTCTTTTTTCCTTCATGGATTACAAGCAAACTGGAATATTTAAATATGCCTTTGAGTATTAACTTGGAAATGAAAATGAATGTAACTATTTTGCAATGGGAGCAAATTCTTTGTTTATCATAGAATGCAACTTGTTTGTAGTATAATTTAATGTTTGGTTTCTTTGTTGATACGAATGGGAGCAAATTTTTTGTGGATGTTCAGGTTCAGTGTAGGCTTGTAGTTTACAGAAAAGATATTACTTTTGGCGATGCAAATTAGTATCGACAAAAGTATACTTTTTACTGACGCATAATTATGCGATACTAAAAATTATACTTTTAGCGATGCTATCTTGCGTTGCCAAAGATATAGTTTTTAGCGATGCTTCATTCTACGTCACTAAAAGCTACATTTTTACCGACGCTAACTTGCGTCGCCAAATGTATAAGTTTTAGCGATGAACAGTTTTGCATCGTTAAAAGCTATGCTTTTGCTGACACTGCATGCATCACCAAAAGTACAAGTTTTGCCGAAACACTTTTGCATATAAAAATATTCCGCAAACTTTTCCCGATGCAAAATATTATGTGTCGCTAAAAGATGTACTTTTCCCGATACATGAAACGTCACCAAAAGTGTTGACTTTTACCGACGCAGTGTGTTTGCATCGCCAAAATTTTTCCTTGATGTACTTTTAGTGACGCGTTAGCGACATTGAATTTTGTGTCGGGAAAGATTTTTCCCGATGTTTTTTAAACCTTTACCGATATTTTTGTTTTGTCAGCAATTATGTATTTTATTGTAGTGACAAGAAGTTGCCAATGGAAAATTTGAGTTGCCTTCGTCTCGCATTACAATGTCAAAAGTTGAGATGCAGAGATTTTGTGAGGTTCTCAAGTCGGTGAAGTCACCAGATGGTTACTGCTTTAATATTTTATTTAATGTTAGGTGAAAGAACAAAAACTTTTGGGACTTAAGACTCATGATTATCATATTCTTTTTCACCAATTGCTTCCGGTAGCACTCCTAACAACTTGGCCAATTATGAAGTAACAAAAGTTAAAATTGAATTCTATGGATTTGTTAAAAAGTTATGCTCTAAAGTTATTAATATTAATGAATTTAAGGCACTAGAAGCAGAAATGAATAAAACCCTCTGCAAAACGAAGATATTATTCCCTCCATCATTTTTACAGTCACGGTCAATCTCACACATCATCTTGTAGATGAAGTATTATTCGGAGGACCAATTAACTATCGTTCGATGTATCCCATGGAGAGGTTAGCTAAAATTCAATTAAGTCTATTTACATAACATGTAATTGCTTTATACTAATAGCTTATATTAATGTTTTGTTTATATATTTTGGTTTCTTGAAATGCATAATACGAAATTGGGCTCATCCTAAGGATTCGATTGCTGATCGTTACATGGTAAATGAATGTATGACGTTTACCTCTCGGTGTATGTAAGGTGTACATACAAAAAATAATTCACTAAATAGTAATAGAGATGGCACCTTCCATATAAGTACCAATATGAATAAAGACTATTCCAGATTAGACTTGAAATAGGCTCATACCTTCTTATCGCAGAACTGAAAATCTTTGAAGATTACTGAATGTAAGAAACTAACTTTAACAAATATGATAATTTTTGGATTATATTAATTATTGAACTCTAGTGTTGTATCAACAGACGTCATTCGGAGGAGTTGCTATTAGAAATAACTAGCACGTCAACATGAAATCAAATTACTAAAATTCATAAAAAGACATTTTGCTGAGTGGGTCATAGCTGAAGTAAGTTAAGTGTATTTTATTTTTAATTAAATTTGAGAATAAATAAGATTAACTTTTTAACACTAGCTTGTGTTTATGTGCAACATTAGGTAGAAAGAAAATACTTGCCAGTTTTTCGGTATCAGAAGAGATAAGTGTTCACTCACAGAGACTGCACTACAAAGTTAAACAATACAGCGGATACCATACAAACGAGTGTTTATTTCAACAGGTAAGGATTGAGGAGGAGAGAGTTACCCAAACAGTAGGGCTATGGCTGCTTTCTCTCAAGAATGTTATTCCAGCTCAACCGATCAAAGTCCTGTACTTGGTGATGTAATTTATTATAGATAACTAGAAGATATTGTGGAAATATTCTATGCATACGATACAAAAGATGTACATAAATATGTGATACTTAAGGTTCGATGGTGTCATGCAGATGAAACTAGTGATGCATATGGTTTTAATCTTGTAAATCTAGATAAGGAGATATATCCCAATATGAACTTTATGTTTACAAATTAGGCTAATCAGTGCTTTTACATCAAAGATCCTAGGCAGCCAAATGTTTGGGTCGTATTGTATAAGGAGCCAAGGACTCTTGTTCAACTTTCTCTTAATGAAAACCGGGACGGTTCTGATGACCTAAATGAGACAGAAGGAGAAGTTTTTCCTAATTACTCATATTCACAAAATGTCAATTTTAATATGTATACTTTGCAAATTTGGCTTAACATCCAATAATGTAGGAGATTGAATGTAATTTATTTGGCAGAATTTTAAAGTAATTACATCAAGTTTTAATGTATATATTTATGATACTATCAATTTTTATTTCAAGAGTCACTTTTTTCTTACATGCATTTATTTAATATTTAAATTATATTAGATTAATAATTTAAGTTGTAGATGAGCCAAATAATTAGGAGGCTATCTTTTCCCAGGATTGAGAAGGTCCATCATCCGATATAAGTATCCAAAATTTATTTAAGTAAATTGTATTTTGATATAAATATGCATCGTATTTACTATTTTGTTTATTTATGCAAGAATGTCCTCACGACCTTTTCAGAGTCTATTATCTCTACATGGATCCTCACCCGTTAAAGGTATAAATTTATTTAATTGTATTATGTCAATTGATAAATTTATATGCTCATAACGTATCCATTATTTTGTTAGATATTGTGGGGACATATGGATGGACATCTCAAATGGGTCTACCATATCATCGGGACTCATTGCCAGATCTAGGTATTATTTTTCATATTTTTATCCTTTTGATATTATATTCGTAATATATATTTGTAATATAATACTATTTTATATTCCTAATATATATTTGCAAACCATGCTCATGATGGATCCGGTGACGACGAGATCCAACGTGAGACTATGTTCGGATCTTCTCAGTCGAAGATTGCATATCTTCGTCCATGGACTCCGATAGTATTTCGCATCCTTTGCTAGAAAAAGCTATTGTATTGTAATGAAAATGCGATATGAACTACAAAATGAAGAGAGATGACATTAAAAAGAAGGAGCTTGCCATAAAGCAGAGGCTTAAAATAGCAATAGCCAATCAAATAAGGGGAAATGGTAATAAATTCATGTAAACTTCTGAGATTTCTTACTTATTTGATTATTTAAGTTTATAAGAAATTTAATCTTTGTAGGTAACCAAGATTATGAGAAGTCCAGTAGACATGTGAGTGAGCAAAAGACCAAAGCACCTCCCAAATAGTATCGAGCTAGTTTGGTGCAGATGGACAACATTCATATTGGGGATTGGGCTGTCAGATTTAATAATGTGATTGACTGTTTAATCAGAGATCCAAGCTCCATTAACATTGCTCATAATTTTGAGGAGCAAGAATTTAAAGGCATAAAGAAGATCTGGGAGAAGCTCATTGAAATTATCTTTAATATATGATTCGTTTGTTTACAATTCACAATGATTATTCTTATAATGTATATTTTTTGGTATGTAATTTGAAGGACCATTATTGTCTTGAGAACAACCTAGACTATTGGGATTATGTTATACCTAAACGGGCAAAATTATTCGGTGATGGAGGAGTGATCTCAAGAGAAAATATTTTATAAAAATATCTGATGATTGGAGGAGGATTTATGAGCTTGATAAGAGGGTTCCTCTGTACAATTGGATACTCTCATTATCGAGTGGGAGGGCTAGAAGAAGGTGAGTTATTTTTAATTTATGATATTATCATCACACATACTAATAAAGTATTTTATTTTGTAGGAAAAATGTGCGACGACATCGGAGAATCACAGCTCGAAGCTATACAATCACTTTTTAGGATCTACTCCTTATGCACGGATCGAGCATAAGTATTTGAGTGAGAACCCAATATGATCATATTATTAAAATTGATATCATTTGACTAGTTTCATACATTATTCTAATTAATTTGGAGTTTAATATATCACATGACGCTTTGACTATGCCCCCGACCCTTCTTGCTAAAAGAGCTTATACACCACTCGAGGGCTACAACAAGGATAAAAAGGTGGATAAAATTAATGAGATGCATGAAAGTATAAGATTAACATTAGATTTGTATATACTTAGTGCTTTCTCATTAGAGTTTCTAATTTTTTTTGATATATGATATTCAGGCATCGCTAGAAGCTTCGCAAAATGTTGTCTTGACCCAGATCATTAGTTTCAGGGTATAGAGGACACTCCTATAGCTAATCGCATGACCAGAGACTAGTGGAGGAAAGTCATAGACGGAGCTTACAGTTTGAAACCCAACAAGAAAGAGAGAGGCCATTGTCAAGGGCTAAAGTTAGAAGATTCGCCGTCACCAATAAGCCTAGCGACCCCTCTGTGACCACAACGCGACCATGTGACACATCATGCATCATGGGTAAGATCAAAAAATACTTGTTGGACTATGTTGAAGCCCCCTTGATTTTCAGTATTCTTCCCACTATTAAGCGCGAGTTAGGCGTAGCACAAACAACCTAGGATGTCATGTAACGACTCATCGATTCTCAGCCTTAAAGGAGCTGCTTCCACAAAATATGTACATGGCTATCATGAAGTTAGCGTTTGATGAGCACAGATATGAAAGTAGTGGAGAGGTATATATGTCATATTATATATGTACTTATTATGAATATTTTGGAATATATTCTCATGTTAATTTATATTCATTTCAGTCTAGAGGAAGTACTCCCGTAGGGAACAGTAGTACCCCAAGGCATTATGATGCAGCTGCCACCGACGATATGAACCATAACGATATCGGTGGCGACCATGACGAGTGAGTAGTGAGTTAGACCTTTATTACTTTTATGAACTTTTGGATTGTGTTGAAGATGCTTTTAGATTTTATATATATGTATTATATTTCTGATTTCTGGTTTTATTGATTTGTGGATGAATATGTATGAATATTGTTTGAGGATGGACATGTATTGTGATAGAATTGATTTAGATTGGTTTAGATTACTGGATAAGTGTGAATATTGTTGGATATGTGTATGGATGAATGTGAATATTGTTGAATATGTTGTGTATGGATTGGATATTGTGTATGATCATGTACATGTATATTCTCGACTGGGGGGGGGGGGGGGGCTGCCAAAATGCAGTAATATTTTTTTTTCCAGATTTATATACATTACCGACGGATGCTATCATCTCCAACGTGCATTGGTGATAGCAACGTCCATTGCTAATGTTCAACATTGGCGATGGGTGAAGTCATCGCCAATGCCCAACATTGGCGATGGAGGATGTCATTGCCAATGCTATTGGCAATGAATTAAACCTATCAGCCTTGCATATCGGCAATGAACGTTGTCTATCGCCTATGCTCATTGATGATAGGGTTAATTAGTTGCCAAAGTAGTCTGTCGCTAATACATGTCCATCACTAATAAATATTGGTGATGGATGACCCCATTGCCAATGTTTATTGATAACGGGCTTATTAGAGATGGGCTGTTGGGCACCACGTATATGTATTGGCGACAGATTTGGAGGCATAGGCGATAAATTACCCCATCGCCAATGCTCTGTTTTCTACTAGTAAGTCTTCATTAGCTTGTTTAGAGTAATGCTTTAAATAATAAGATGGATGCGTCCCTATCTTCCTATTAAAGGACAATACTTCTTTAAGGGTTTCTTTTCTTATAAGCCCCCCACCTACCTATTTTAGTTTTACCCAAAAGTTATTTAAGAACAAATTTGACCCAAACATATTTCATATTTTATTAATTATTTTTTTCAATGAAAACCATTTTTAATATAGGTCAAATATGAAGAAACCACTTTTTAATTTTTTTATATATAAACCGCCTTGTAAGTGAGGGTTTAGAGTTCAATCAACAACTCGAGGCTAATTTCTATTCAAATTTTTCCAAACTATACAAAATACTCTCCACCTTCTCCCTTCTCCCCAAAATCCATCTCTATTCTTGTCTCCTCCAACCATGCTTCTGCATCTACTCTTGTCTCTCCTCCCCTTGACACCACATCTCCTCCCTCCTCCTCTCTCCCTCCTTTACCATACACCCAACTTCATTGCTCTTCTTTTCTATATTACTCTCCTCCTCCCTCATCTCAACCATGGTTTGTATGGAGGGGGATGAGGGGGGAGGGGGATGAGGGAGAAGATAGAGGGTTATGGTGAGATGATAGTAGTTTGCAGGGGTGAACAAATGACTGATTTGATTGGTTTTGACTATTTTCTTTTTCAAACTGAACCAAACCAAGCTACAGTCAAAATTGAGCCGAACCATATCAAATCGGTTCGATGCAATTTGGTTCGGTTTGTTTGGTTTGGACTTAAACATGTAAAGTTAGAGAATTTCTAGCTTAAAGACAAGATCATTACTCATTCAAACCTTTCACTCATCTTAAATCCAAAATCAAAATAAAACTTGTCTAATCAATGACTCTACTAACTAAAATCAAACACCTATCAATTAAGATAAACAAAAATATTAGTATTTGATAAAAATATTAGTATAAATTATCTATTTGCCTTAAACAAACATAAGATTTAGACAATTAAGTTGATAGCGGTCGGTTTGATTATTTCGATTTTAAGTATTTTAGAACCAAACAGAACAATCGAAAATTGGTTGGTTCTATCAGTTTAATCAATTTGCACTAAACTATGCTCACCTCTAGTAGTTGGGTCAGTAAGGTGTGTATTTTCGATATTTTTAGGGTTAAAGTTGAGCAAAAATTGTGTTGGAGTGGTTGATTGTGTTAGAATTAATATAAAACTATAATCTTCGGTCCTCACCGTAACTTTAGAGTTTTGGTATAATGGTTAGAGGTATTTAATTTACGATGGTATTAGAGCATTACTTTTCTATTCTATAGGAGAGAAAATGGAAACAATTGCAACAAATCTGAAAGTGAATGAAATTAAGAAACAATAGCAGAAAATTTAGATTTGTGAGTTGTACATTCCTATTTCATGTGAGAGAGAATAGGAACAAATCTGAATCATATTTTCAACATGTAACACTTCCTCTCAAGCTAGAGAGTGTAAAAGCACAAGTAAGCTAGTATATTAATAACAAAAATTGATCACGTCCCAATGGTTCTGTGAAGATGTCATCGAGCTGCTTTGCTGTAGGAATGTATCTTGTAGACATAAGACCAGTTTGTATCTTCTCATGTATGAGATGACAGTATATCTCAATATGTTTTGTATGTTAGTTTGGGTGTAGGCCAAACTCACCTCCGTAGGCGAGCGGGGCTGCAGGCGAAGTCGAGGACACGCAGGCGAGCTCGTGGGCGAGTTCGAACAGGCGAGCTCGAGGTCCAGCGATTCGTTGCAGGCGACCTTGTGAGCAGGCGAAATCATGGCTGGCGAACTCGTGCAGGCGATTCCTTGCAGGCGAGATCGAGCGCTCGTTTTTGGGGTACGATCCAAGCTGTCGACAGCCCGTTGACAGCTCAGCTAGGGTTTCCTTATAAAAGGGAAACCCTAGGGCCGAAGGCGCTACTTCTTCCTCTTGTTCTTCAGCAGCGGTGGCGACTCTTCTTCCCAGCAACGTTTTGCTCCTTTTTCCAGCGCTCAAAAGGATATGAGGGGAGAATAAAAGGGGAAACAAAAGTGGGGCTCTTATTCTTATCTCCAGCTCTCATTAAAGGGGAGAGAGAATTAAGAGGGGTATTAAAGAAGAGGGGAATCTTCACTGTAGCTACAGTAAAGATTGTATTTATTAAGGAATCTTGAGTTTGAGATTCGCTCTTGAATTGTAATTTCTTGTTAGATTAATAAGAAATTTACTGTGTGGCTTCCAAGGACGTAGGCAATTGCCGAACCTCGTTAAAACTTGGTGTACTTTTTTTATTCTGCGTTTTTGCTGTCTTAGGGGTTTCGGCGCAAATTCCCAACAACTAGTATCAGAGCGTGAAACGATCTAGAGGAAGTCAGATTCGAGTGGGAGCCATGGCCGCAGATGAAGAAAAATTAAGACTTGAGAAGTTTGATGGAACAGATTTCGGATTCTGGAAAATAAAGATAGAGGATTATCTGTATCAGAAAAATCTGTATCAACCACTATTGGAGAAGAAACCAGATTCTATGAAGGCAGATGAGTGGAACTTTCTAGATAGATAAGCCCTCGGAGTTATCAGATTGACGTTGACTCGCAATGTTGCATTCAACATAGCGAAGGAGAATACCATGGCGGGTCTTATGGTAGCACTCTCAAACATGTATGAGAAGCCATCAGCAGCGAAAAAAGTTCATTTGATGCGGTGGTTATTCAATCTGAGAATAGCGGAAGCCACGTCAGTAGCACAACACCTCAATAAACTCAACATGGTCATAACCCAATTGAGTTCAGTTGAAATTAAGTTTGATGAGGAAGTTCGGACGTTGATACTTTTATCTTCCCTACCAGAAAGCTAGAATGCTACAGTCACGGCAGTGAGTAGCTCGTCGGGAAGCACCAAGTTGAAGTTCGACGACGTTCGTGATCTGGTTCTCAGTGAAGAGATCCGACGAAGAGAGTCGGGTGAAGCTGCAACCTCTTCAGTATTGCATACAGAGTCAAGAGGTAGAAATTTAACCAGAGGAAATAGACGAGGCAAATCAAACTACAGAGGTAGATCAAAGGACAGGAAGTCCAAGTTAAGGAATCCAAGCAACAGCTCGAAGGCTATCGAGTGTTGGAATTGTGGAAAGACCGGGCATTACAAGAATTAGTGCAAGAGTGCACAGAAGGAGAAGGAGGCGAAGGCAGAGGTGAATGTCACTTCCACCTCAGGAGGAGACGACGCATTGATATGCTCTTTGGAGAGTAAGGAGGAATCTTGGGTGTTAGATTCAGGAGCGTCGTTCCATGCTACTTCTCAGAAAGAATTCTTTGAGAAGTATACCCCCAGAAATCTTGGATACGTATATCTTAGTGATGATCAACCGTGTTCTATTGTGGGCAAAGGTGTGTGTTTGTTGGAAATTTGATGTAGAAAGACAATGAGTAAAAAGACAATGAAAGAAAATTTGACTTGTATTCTCTCAAAATCAATTACAATTTGGATTCCGGTTACAAAAGAGAGGAGAATGAATTTGACTCTCCCCTTTGTTTAATTCTGGGTTCTTCACGGTGGCGATGGAGTGCCTCCCTCGATTGATCGCGTCGAGTTTGCTCTCCGTTGACGATC
>BQKN01065442.1:300333-325104 GCA_022839385.1 Asparagus kiusianus
AAAGCTCCTTGTTGCTGCAGAAAGCGGCAAGATGGCCGATCAGGGATCCCCAAAAAGTCAGCCCAAAAAGAGGATCCAAACTTAGTTGAGTTTCCCACCCTTTATAGGGGATTTAGGGGTGTAACCGCCCCCTTAAATCTCTCCTTAATGAGGGTTTAATGGGGTGTAACTGCTCCCCATAAATCTCTCCATGATAGGGTAGTGATCCCCTAAAATCTTGGGGAGAAAACGGTTCTGGAACCGTTCAAATCGTGCTTGAACGAGTTAAACGCTGAAAACAGCGTTCTGGGCTCAAACTGTGCGTTTCTGGACCTAAAAACGCACAGCTGAGGCTGAAAACGCACAGCTGAGGCTGAAAACGCACAGCTGAGGCTGAAAACGCACAGCTGAGGCTGAAAACGCACAGCTAAGGCTGAAAACGCACAGCTGGTGCTGTTTTAGAGATTAACTCTGCGTTTTAGGCTGAAAACGCAGAGTTGGGCCGCAGCTATGCGTTTTGACGTTATATTACAAGGGTAAACTCCGCGTTTTGATGTTATAACGCTGGTTCGACCTATGCGTTTTGGCTCTGTAATGCAGAGGCGAACCCTAGGCGAGCTTGGCGAGCTTCAGGCTAAGTCTAATGTTCTGATGAAGCCCAATCTTGCAGACGGACTTCAGAACATAACTTGCTATGAAGAACAGGTCATAACTTTCAAACCGTACGTCGGAATTGGACGAATTATATATGAAAATCGGCTATCTCGACGAGACGGATCCATCCGAACCAAGCCGAAGGCTTCGGTTTGCTTCCTCCGTTTCGCCAAATTCCTTACGGTTTGGGAGATATCTGCATTTTAATATGAAGAGACCGTCGATTTGTAGTCTCTTTTGCTAGAGCGCCGCAAAGATCGTCATCTTGTAACCTTCGTCTTAGCTCCTTAAAAATATGAGAGTCGTTAGATTGTAACTCCCGATGTTGATCATGAAGGTTGTTGAATTGGGGCTTTCATTAGTTGTTGTGAAGGTCGTTAGATGGTAACCTTCTACGTGAAAGTCCTCAAATTGTGGCCTTCTAGAAGTCGTTAGATTGTAACTTCCATCATCGGTGTTTGATAGGGGATCAACTATCTATTGTGATTTTTAGACAGCCTACAGTGTGGTGAAAATTAAGTTGAAGGGTCAATATGGGAGCTGAAGGATGTCAGGCATATTCCCAACCTAAGAAAGAACTTAATATCCGTAGGCCAGTTGGCTGGCAAAGGATACACCACGACCTTCCATGGAGATGATTAGAAGATCTCAAAGGGCGCAATGACGATTGCCCGAGGCAAGAAGACTGGTACCCTATATATAACAACTGGTGCATGTTGTTTGATCTCAGTTGCAGCAGGCAATGAGACTTCAAAGCTGTGGTACCAGAGACCCGGTCATATGAGTGAGAAGGGGATGAAGATCATGCACACAAAGGGAAAACTCCCAGGACTGCAGTCAGTGGAGATGGATATGTGTGAAGAATGCATACTTGGAAAGCAGAAGAGAGTCAGCTTTCAGACAAGTGGCAGAACCCCCAGGAAAGAAAAGCTAGAGCTTATTCACTCAGATGTTTGGGGACCAACCACCACCGCGTCCATTGGTGGGAAACACTACTTCGTGACTTTTATCGATGATTACTCTCGGAAAGTGTGGGTCTACTTTCTGAAGCATAAGTCAGAAGTGTTTGAAGCTTTCAGGAGATGGAAAGCTATGGTCGAGAATAAGACCGGTCTAAGAATAAAGAAGCTCAGGACCGACAATGGCGGTGAGTATGAAGACACCGGATTCAAGAAGTTCTGCTATGAGAACGGGATCAGAATGGAGATAACCGTGCCCGGTACGCCTCAGCAAAATGGTGTAGCTGAGCGGATGAACCGAACGTTGACAAAGAGAGCCAGAAGCATTCGGGTATAGTCAGGCCTAGCGAAGCAGTTCTGGGCAGAAACAGTCAATACAGCAGCATACTTGATCAACCGAGGTCCATCGGTTCCATTGGAGCACAGAATACTAAAGGAGGTATGATGCGGAAAGGAGGTAAAACTCTCACATCTAAAAGTTTTCGGTTGTGTAGCTTACGTGCATATTAGTGATCAAGGCAGGAATAAGCTTAATCCCAAGTCAAAGAAATGCACTTTCATCAGCTATGGTGAAGATGAGTTCGGTTACCGCATTTGGGACAACAAAAATAAGAAAGTGATCCGCAACAGAGATGTGATATTTAACGAGAAGGTGATGTATAAGGACATGCACTAGACAGATAACTCAGAGAGCGAGTCAATATTTATAGATGCAGATGATGTCCCGAGTAACCTCTCGGAAGAACCCAATGCAGAAGATCCTCAACCAAAAGAGCCTGTTAGACAAGATGGTGCGCAAGAGCCCGACGCACCAGCTCTAATTTTGAGGAGATATTCACGACCTCCTGTGCCCAACAGGATATACATGAACTATCTGTTACTGACAGATGGAGGGAAGCCTGAAAGCTATGATGAAGCTTGTCAGGGTGGAGATGCGAGCAAGTGGGAGCTTGCCATGAAAGATGAGATGAAGTCTCTCATCTCAAACCAGACGTGGTAACTAGTTGAGTTACCCACAGGTAAGAAGGTACTCCACAACAAATGAGTGTACCGGGTGAAAGAGGAGCAGGATGGTTCCAGAAGATATAAAGCCCGACTGGTTATCAAAGGTTTCCAGCAGAAGGAAGGAATTGACTACACCGATATTTTTGCTCTCGTGGTGAAGTTAAATACTATCAGGACAGTGATGAGTATTATAGCAATTGAAGATCTTCATCTCGACCAGTTAGACGTGAAGACGACGTTTCTTCATGGAGATCCAGAAGAGGAGATATACATGCACCAGCCAGAAGGTTTCTCAGGAAAAAAGAAGAAGAACCTGGTGTGCAGACTCAAGAAGAGCTTGTATGGCCTGAAACAAGCCCCAAGACAGTGGTACAGGAAGTTTGACGGCTTCATGCACAAGGAAGGTTTTCAGAAGTGCAACGCCGATCACTGTTGCTACTTCAAAAGATATCGGTCTAGTTATATCATCCTATTGCTGTATGTTGATGATATGTTGGTTGCAGGTGCATATATGGAGGATATCAGGAGTTTGAAGCAGCAGCTGTCAAAGGAGTTTGACATGAAAGACTTGGGTCCAGCGAAGAAGATCCTTGGAATGCAAATCACGAGAGATAAGAAGAAAGGGTTCTTGCAGTTGTCTCAGATGGAGTACATCAACCATGTTTTGCAGAGATTCAACATGGGCGACGTCATGCTAGTGAGCACACCCTTGGCCAGCCATTTTCGTCTATCGAAGGATCAGTCTCCTCAAACAGAAGAAGAGAAAGAGAGTATGGCTCAGGTCCCTTACGCCTCAGCCATCGGAAGTTTGATGTATGTAATGGTATGTATGAGACCAGACATTGGCCATGCTGTGGGAGTGGTCAGCCGGTTTATGTCGAATCCAGGAAAATATCATTGGGAAGCGGTCAAGTGGATTCTGAGGTATCTACGAGGCACCACACAGAATTATTTGCACTTTGGTAAGGGAGAGGTAGAAGTGCAAGGGTACGTAGATGCAGACTTTGGAGGTGAAGTCGATCACCGAAGAAGCACCACCGGCTATGTATTCACTGTCGGAACTACAGCTGTTAGTTAGATGTCACAGATACAGAAGATTGTCACTTTGTCCACTACAGAAGCTGAGTATGTTGTAGTGACTGAAGCCAGTAAAGAGATGATATGGCTTCAGGGTTTGTTAACAGAGCTGAGATTCAAACAGGAGAAGAATGTTCTGCACAACGATAGTCAAAGTGCGATTCACTTGGCTAAGAATTCCGCATTTCATTCTAGAACGAAGCATATTGTGCTTCGGTACCACTTCATCAGATCCTTGTTGGAAGATGACGTGTTAAAACCGGAGAAGATTTCAGGAAGTAAGAATCCAGCAGATATGTTAACAAAGACGGTGACCATTCAAAAACTGGAGTTGTACGCAACTTCAATTGGCCTTCATGCATAAATAATGAGGGCGGAGCCACACAAAAGGAGAAGCTTAATGAGATAGCCTGCTGACGACGGTTTGGTCTCCAAGTGGGAGATTGTTAGTTTGGGTGTAGGCCAAACTCACCTCCGCAGGCGAGCGGGGCTGCAGGAGAAGTCGAGGACACGCAGGCGAGCTCATGGGTGAGTTCGAACAGGCGAGCTCGAGGTCCAGCAATTCGTTGCAGGCGACCTTGTGAACAGGAGAAATCGTGGCAGGCGAACTCGTGCAGGCGATTCCTTACAGGCGAGATCGAGCGCTCGTTTTTGGGGTGCGATCCAAGCTGTCGACAGCCCGTCGACAACTCAGCTAGGGTTTCCCTATAAAAGGGAAACCCTAGGGCCGAAGGCGCTACTTCTTCCTCTTGTTCTTCAGCAGCGGCGGCGACTCTTCTTCCCAGCGACGTTTTGCTCCTTTCTCCAGCGCTCAAAAGGATTTGAGGGGAGAATAAAAGGGGAAACAAAAGTGGGGCTCTTATTCTTATCTCCAGCTCTCATTAAAGGGGAGAGAGAATTAAGAGGGGTATTAAAGAAGAGGGGAATCTTCACTGTAGCTACAGTGAAGATTGTATTTATTGAGGAATCTCGAGTTTGAGATTCGCTCTTGAATTGTAATTTCTTGTTAGATTAATAAGAAATTTACTGTGTGGCTCCCGAGGACGTAGGCAATTGCCGAACCTTGTTAAAACTTGGTGTACTTTTTCTATTCTGCGTTTCTGCTGTCTTAGAGATTTCGGCGCAAATTTCCAACATTGTACGTTCATGGAAAACTGGATTGGAAGCAATATGAAGGGCTGCTTAGTTGTCACAATATATATGACTAGTCGAAGAGGAACTCGAAGGTCCATTGGAAGAAATGTGAGCCACCGAAGTTCACAAGTTGCATTTTCCATGGACCTAGCACCTATCCATTTATAAGGTGGTTCTTGTGTAAAAAAAAAAACTTGTAAAGTGGTTTCTATCGAGTTGGCCTAATTTAATGGTGATTTTCATGAAAAAAATCCTTTGTTACTAAATTATCTTTATAATCTCCCCTCCTCGAACGCATGTTTCAGACTAGTATGAGTGTCAGCACTACATCGGTGGAGCAAAACCTACCCCTATTTGGTGCCTCTCCCAAATTTTCTAAAGTTTTTATATCATAATATGAATGGAAACATTTTCCCTCCATTAGCCGTCTATACAATTTAACTGTATTTAGATTGACTAAAAACTAGAGAGATACTACTATCAGCAATATAATAAAATACCATACTGATAGTTGCAAGATAGAAAATCAGAGAAACAATCATAGTGACACAAAGGTCTTCACAAGATTCAGCAATTAACGTGATTACCATTGTTCTCGAAATATAACTAGGTCACAATTACTTTACTAATCAATGAAGATTTCAATCATATACCAAAATAGCAGACGGATGAAAATACATGCTCCATGTAAGTCTGGCTCCACAAAAAAAAAAAAAAAAAAAAAAAAAAAAAAAAAAAAAAAAAAAAACAATTTGCAATTATGTACAATGATTTGGAGGAGTACTCCAAAGTTAAGAATCTTATTCTTTGTGGATATACCTGGAAAATCTTTCTTTAAAGATATGGTCAAATCTTAAACATTTCGTCACCAAACAGCGCGATGCTTACCTCACCGTGGGAGAAGATTCAATCGTTTTCCGAAAATTCCACCACTGGCCTGCCAGCTCTCTCGATCAGCAGTCACTAACAAAGTGGTATATCGTCAAACACAAGCATTATTTGTTGAGATTCCATGGAAGCTGACCTATTAATTTTCCCTGAGCTAGCGTTCTCTAGCATAGTAGCATGCACCAATCATTATTCGTACAAGATATGTCGAATGTGTTCCGTGCCAAATTTAGTCCACTAATTAGCAAACAAGATCAGATCGATATGCTGTGCTTTTTTAATCTGTATAACAACTATTATTCTTGTACCTGTGAATCAAAAGTTTCCTCTCAGTGAATATGTTCGTCTTAAGAAGAAAAAAACGTGTGGCTAAAACATAAAGCTATTCTCCTCGAAGAATATGTTGGGTTGATTTCACAAAGTCCCTTAACTTTGGATTTTTTTTTTCATCATAAAACGACTCTGCAGAACTTTGTTTTTTTCACATAATCCTCACGAACTTTGAGGCATCTCGCAAAAATCTGCTGAACTTTAACCTTTTTTCCACCGGGTTTCTCTATTTGTAATTTGCAAGTGAATTGTTCTTGAAAGAAAAATATTCCAAGTTTTATTATTTGTCACTTATAGGTAACTTACCCCCTCTTCCAAAATTTTAGGTTTTCAAAGATACTTAAGTTTCTTTTTCTTCTTTGGTTGTTTTTTTTGGGAGGAAGGGGCGGGGGTGGTTTGTGTCGGGGGTGCATGGATGGGTTGGTTTTGTGTGGTTGTGAAATTAATCAAACCCTAATGTATTATAGGAGACACAGATTACCTTGTATTGAAATCATGTCCCTCACTATCTATTTGTGACGTGTGTACATATATATATTCCAAGCTTATAAAATTGGAATATGTGGTTCGACTTGGCCCCTTCGATCTGTGTATTTTGTATAAGTCCATATACTCCATAGTAAAAGAAAACATAAAAGTAAGCACTATCTTGAAGAAGGATTTCAATCAAAGCACACTTTAATTGAATAATTTGAGTCTTTTGATTATATGTCCCTTGAGATTTCTCTTTTGGCCATAAACCCATGAGTACTAATTTTCTATAGCCACACGAATTCAATCGATCAGTGCTGCGCCCAGAACTAGCTAAGATACAATTCAAGTGGATATGTATGCCAAGTTTTTGAGTTGCAAATCCTAACATGAGCGCACCAATTTGATGCTGCCCCCCCCAACTTGTCGGCATCACCGAAACCCTTCCACATGCATCGTCGACATGCACTAAACCCTAATTCCATTAGTCACTTCCCAATTCAATAATTACTATTTTTTAAGGACTAAATGCAGATATACTACTACGGGAATGCTCCTTAAACTATCTTATATAATTCTTAGAGTACAAAATCATAACCTTCAATCTTCGCTCTAACTTTGGAGTTATGTATGTGTTGGTAGGTGCCTTTGATATGATATCATAGCAACCCAGTTTAAATCGTACTGGTCACTAATTTCTAGAGTAGGTTTTAGAAAAATATAGTTTTGCGAGTCTAGATTTAGGCTCATGTAAAGGCACTGGCTAGCTTCATGTTTTCTAGAAAGAGTGCTGTTATAGGGACCCCAAAATGGGGGACCCTGAGTGGGACAGGTGAGGCGTTGCCTCCCTGTCCCGTGATGCACTATTTATGAACAGTGCATTACGGGACAGGGAGGCGACGCCTCACCTGTCCCACTCAGGATCCCCTATTTTTTGGGTTCCTAAGGTATTTTCTACTAGAAAATGATATCACTACATGATTAACAATTAAAAAATTACAATTGTCTACAACGTGTTTCTATATTTAAAAAAATGAATAATCTCATCATTAATAATACTATTAAACATTGTTCTTGATATATGTTAAATAATCATGAGTTCTAAATATGTTGTTCTCAATATAAGTCATTAATTATGGACTTACTGGTTTAGACCTGTCGCGTGCCTATGCGGAAGTGTGTTCGCTTACCAAACAAGTCATAAGCATGGGAGAAGAATAATCAATCACACACGAGCGCAATCCAAAACTGAAATACGACAGATACACAAACACAGAGATATATGTGGTTCGACAATTTGCCTATGTTCACGGGGAGAGGATGAGGAGATTCTACTAAATCAAGGAGAGTACAAAGAGTTACAATCTCACAAAATTCACAAACTAATCCTCAACCAAAAGCTCTCAACTTGCTCACAATATCTCACTCTCATAATGCTAAAAGAAGTCTCTCTAATCTCTGATACAACTCTCCTCTTTTTGATGATCCTAATATCTTCTAAGGTGTTTCATATATATAGAAAACCTAAAACCAAAACAGACTAGGAATTCTAAAACCAAAAACAAAACAAATTAGGAATCATAATAACCTGTTACCAAAATAGATTAAGAATCATGTTACCAAAATAGATTAGGAATCCTAATAACATGTTACCAAAATAGATTAGGAACCTGCTATCTAACAATTCTCCACCTCAGCGAAGTATTCTCAAAACTGAGCCGATACCAACATGAGCACCAATGCGTCGTCTCACCAAATTCGATTGTACCAATATGGTTGCCTACGTACCCCCTCTTTCAAGGGATCAAGTCACCCGTAGTTCATCCAAATGGCCGTCAACGGTCTCAACAATCACGAATGTACAACAAGTTTCGATAATGATCAAACTTGTTGCTCGGAACCATCTTAGTAAGCATATCTGCTGGATTATCCTTCGTGTGGACCTTCACAATCTCCACATCGCTATCTTCAAGAACATCTCAAATGAAGTGATAGCGAATGTCAATGTGCTTCGTCCTCGCATGAAAAACCTGATTTTTCGCCAAATAGATAGTACTCATACTATCATAATAAATAGTGACGGACCGCTGCGATATATCAAGTTCCTCCAAAAGTCCTCGAAGCCAAATAGACTCCTTCACAGCCTCTGTTATCGCCATATACTCTGCCTCCGTCGTAGATAAAGCCATCGTAGACTATAAGGTGCATCTCCAACACACCGGGGTACGAATCAAAGTGAATACATACCCCGTCATAGACCGGTGTTTATCCAAATCTCCGGTATAATCCGAATTAACATAGCCAATGCATAACTACCCACCTGTAGTGTCCCGCTCATAAACCAAACCAACATTGAGCATACCTCGAATGTACCTCAAAATCCATCTCACGACGTCGCAATGACCCACTCCTGGATCGTGCATGTATCTCGAAACCATGCTCACCACTTGTGACAAATCTGGCCTCATACATACCATCACATATATCAAGCTCCCAACCGTGCTCGCATATGGAGTCTTCGACATCAACTCTCGATCTTCAACTGTCTTTGGTGAGAGGTCAGTTGAATGTTTCAAATGGGCTCCCAAAGATACACTAACTGGCTTCGTATCCATGCTAACATAAAATCGTTGTAGAACATTCTTCAAATAAGCCACCTGTGTCAAACAAATTCTGACCTTCTCTTTGTCTCTGCCGATCTCCATCCCTAAAATGCGCTTAGCCTCACCCGAATCTTTCATCTCAAACTCCTTTGAAAGTTGTACCTTCAACTTATCTATAGAAGATCTGGAAATGGAGGCAACTAACATGTCATCGATATAAAGTAACAAATAGATGTACGCACCTCCTTTCAACTTACAAAAATACACACAAGGATTAAACTGGCTCCGAGTGTACGAATGACCAAGCATAAAACCATCGAATCGCCTATACCACTGTCGAGGAGACTATTTCAAACCGTATAGCGATTTCTTCAACCTGCAAACCAGGTTTTCCTTCCCTGTAGCTCGGAATCCCAATGGCTGAGTTATATATATATTTTCATCAAGATCACCATGAAGAAATATCGTCTTGACATCCAACTGATCTAACTCCAAACCATACTATGCCACCAAAGCTAGCAAAATCCAAATCGAAGAGTGCTTCACCACCGGAGAGAAAACCTCATTATAATCAATACTTTCCTCCTGTGCATAACTCTTCACAACCAACCTAGCCTTGAACCTCACTGGAGTGTATTCAATGCCCTCCTTCTTCATGTATACCCACTTGCAACCAATCGCCTTCCGCCCCTTTGGAAGCTCAACAAGCTCCCATGTATCGTTCTTATGAAGAGACTCCATCTCCTCCTGCATAGCTATCTACCACGAATCAGCCTCCGAACTCTGCTCGGCCTTTATGAATGTAGTAGGCACCAACTCATCGATACTCTCCACCGGAAGTGCATATGCAACTATTGTATCGGTATAACATGCTGGCATCCGTATGTATCTCCTCTGTCTCCAAACCGTAATAGAATCCTGAACCTGAGCTGTCGGTCCCTGATCTTGCACAACTATACATGTATCCTCCTCGTCGTCGCCGTGCTTGCCTGTCATCACCTCAGTCCGCATCCTAATGGATACTGTACTATCTAGACAATGTGGAGCTGCATCGATCTCCACCACCTGTGATATCTCTTTCGTCGGGTCACTCTCCACCTGATAAGAGCTAGAAAGCTTCAAGATAGAAGCCTCATCAAATGTGACATCCCTACTCAGCACAATCTTCCTATTAACTGGATCCCATAGCTGTAGGCGTCAAAAAATGCCTATATGTATCCATACACAGCTCGAGACGGAGAGAAGATGACGAACATCGTTATCCAAATTATCTGACGCCGACCAACGCATGAAGCAGAACAGCGAACCAACAGGCCCGTGCGCTCACTGGACACCTCTAAGTCGCCCGCGCACTCGTCAGCCACCAACAAGTGGCCCGCACACTCACCGGCCACCAAAACAGCGTACAAGTCAATGAAACGATGAAATACACATAAACGACGGAACAAGTCAAACACTAGAAAATCAAGATAGTCCCTGGCGGCCAGGTCACGTCAAAACGACCCGGCCAGGCCAGTGGCCGGCCATGGGCCGAGCCACCATTTGGTGGCCCGGCCATGGCCGAGCCCCCATTTGGTGGCCCGGCCAAGACCGAGCCACGGGTGACGTCTCGGCCAGTTTTGATCCCAAAGTATGATTTTTTCGGTTTTGACGGATTCTCACGGGATTTGTTTGTTCCTGAGCGTCTCAACTGATCTGATACTATGGTTAATCAGTTATTAACCGAAGATAAGGAGGAATCCCTCGTTCTTATCCAAATACCCGCATCCGAAGCCTATAAATACGAGCTCGGGTGCTCATTTTTTAAGGAAGGACATCAAGAGGGCGAAGCGCTGCCGAATTGGAGAGTGGAGCCACGAATTTATAGCGAGGGTTAGCAGATCTTGGCGAATTCCTGTGCATAAAGAGTGGAGTTTGAGAGATCTGAGACCTTGTAGGCTGTCTAAAAATCACAATAAATAGCTGATCTTCCATCAAACACTGATGATGGAAGTTACAATTCGACGACTTCCAGAAGGCTACAATTTGAAGACTTTCACATGGATCAATGAAGGTTACAATCTAACGATCTTCACAACAACTAATGAAAGCTCTAATTCAACAGCCTTCACAATCAACATGGGAGTTACAACCTGATGACTCTCATATTTTTAAGGAGCCAAGACGAAGGTTACAAGGTGACGATCTTTGCAACGCTCTAGCAAAAGAGACTACAAATTGATGGTCTCTTCATATTAAAATGCAGTTATCTCTCAAACCGTAAGGAATTTGGCAAAACTAACGGAGCAAACCGAACCCTATGGGGTAGGTTTGGTCAGCTCCGTCTCGTTGAGATAGCTGATTTTCACATATAATTCGTTCAATTCCGACTTACGGTTTGAAAGTTATGACATGTTCTTCGCAGCAAGTCATGTTCTGAAATCCGTCTGCAAGACTGGACTTCGTCAGAACATTGGACTTAGGCTAAAGTTCACCGAGCCCGCCAGAGGCTCACCTCTGCATCCAAGATTCAAAACGCAGAGGTCATGCTCGCGTTCCAAACTCAAATCGCAGAGGTCATGCCCGCGTTCTAAACTCAAAACGCAGAGGTCGAGACCACATTTGAGATTCAAAACGCAGAGGTTGTGGCTGCGTTCCAAACTTGAAATGCAGATTTCGTGGACTTGAAACACAGAGTTCAACTCTCCGTCCAACGACAAAAACACACAGTTCATGCAGAACCCAACTCTGCGTCCCAGGTCCAAGATGCACAGTTCATGCAGAGCCCAACTCTGCGTCCCAGGTCCAAAATGCACAGTTCATGCAGAACCCAACTCTACGTCCCAGGTCCAAAACGCAGAGTTCATCTCTGCGCAGCGCGACCTGTGCGTTTTCAACCTAAAACAGGCCCAACTCTGCGTTTCGGGTCTAAAACGCAGAGTTCGGGCCCAGAACGCTGTTTTCAGCGTTTGACTCGTTCAAGCACGATTTGAACGGTTCTAGAACCATTATCTCCCCACGATTTGAGGGGATCACTACCCTATCATGGAGAGATTTATGGGGGGCAGTTACACCCTATTAAACCCTCATTAAGGTGAGATTTAAGGGGGCGGTTACACCCCTAAATCCCCTATAAATAGTGGGAAACTCAACTGAGTTCGGGGGCTCTTTTTGGCTAGCTTTTTGGACCTGAGAATTGGCAGCAAAGAGGAGATCTTCGGCTGACTTTCTGGGGGAATTATTGGAGCTTCCGGCAGTGACAAAGTTCCTTGAAACCTTCGGCCTTGGCTTGTCAAACCGATTTTTGGTTAAATCAACTATTTCATAGAGTTTTAAACTCGTTCGGAGTTATCAACTCACCAAGAGTTCTAAAACTTGCTTTGCAAGTTCTCCACATCGCCAAATCGTGAGGAGAAAATCACGTTCTAGTGAATCAAGACGTTCGGATCGTCAACGAGAAGCAAACTCGACACGAGCATTCGAGGGAGGCATCTCATCGCCACCGTGAAGAACCCAGAATTAAACAAAGGGGAGAATCCAGATCATTCTCCTCTCTTTTGTAATCAGGAAATCCAATTGTAATCGAGATCGAGAGAGTTATAATCATTCTTTTTCTAAGCAGTTAGAGAGAATAAATCAAATACGATTCTTTCATTATTCTTTTTATTACAAATTTTCTACCTACAGACCTGTCCCCTATTCCTCCGGATTTAAGCTTGATCTTAAATCTCGAGAAGAGCCGTGATCTTGCTTGGCCAAGATCATCGCTGCAGCTATTACTTCATTCGTGAAGTGAGAGCTTTGATCATTTATCTGTCAACCTGATCTAATCCACGACGGTCTATGGATATTAACGTCCCCGGCACAGGCAAAGTTCCCATGCAAGCAACAGATGATAAACGTCCGTTGCGCTATTTGACAAGAGTCGTATCTTTTGTATTTTCATTGTATAAGGAGATCTTATAAAAAGGTCAACTTTTTTATTTGAGTTTATTGTAAATGATTAAAGTTGTAATAGACTCAATCACAATGAAAACAACGATTTTTGACCCAAACAAGCTGGCGACCACAGTAGGAGCCACTAGCTTCGCTGCTGAAGCTGTCATGCCGTAACTACAGATCCGGATTCTGATTTACAAAGAGGTCGAATACGGTTCGACCAACTGAAATTTGAGGAGTATCTGTCGTCCTCCTCCTCCAGATCCTCGCCCCTTGCAAGCGCAAAAAGATTAAGGCTCCCGTTACCGCGGCAACCCCGCCTTGCAATGTCCCTCCGACCTCCAACGAGACCGGATCTACAGATCTGAACCTTTCCTCCACCAAGGAGTCAATTGCTGAAGGCGCGCCAACCCCATCAAAGAGGACACGCCAAAGATAGCGCCAACGAATTGCGTGCCGACTTGGTAAGGCTTTGGAGCCTATTGACGGGATCGGCTATGAGGCGGATCTGAAACGCAGAAGGCACCGAGTGGCCCAGCATCAAATGAATGGCATAACCTTCAAGCCAACAGCGAATGAATAGATCTAAGTCAAACGGACCCGCTCAACCCTCAAGGAGCGCATTCAGAAGCGTCGTGCCTTGATTGCGCACGCGCGGATCCTCGTGCAGGAAACACAAAAGTTAAAGCAGGAAGAGGTGACCAAAAAGTCACCAAAACCACGCCAAGTATGGAGACCAAAGTCCGAAACGGCGCCGACAAAAAATCGAACACCGCCCGAAAATCGCGAACCAGCCCTGGTAGGCTCGGCCAAAACCGAGCTACCAAATGGTGGCTCGGCCAAAACCGAGCCACCATTGGTGGGTTTGCATATGAACCGAACCAGTCCGGTTTGCTTTGTGTATGGTTCACCTCCCACGGTCTGTTTTGAGTCTCCGACAGCTCCTATTCCTATCCAGATGAATTCCGTACTTTCGGTAGAGCCCCACAAGTGTGGACTTATCCTGATTCAAGATGAGGATAGTGGATGGCCTAGGTCCTTTGCATGAGGATCGATGCAAATTTTCGATCAAAGAACGCTTGGGTCCAGTGACTGAACCCCGAGTGACTCGTCGAGCTGGGGGTCGTACACGCTATCACAACAATTTTAAGCCTTCTCATAAAGGGAAAACTCCAGTTTCCACCCGTCTAGGGGTGTGTATTCAAGACCAGGAGACCGTTGAGATCCTGCGCTCCCAAAAGCGTGGTTCCAAACATGTGACTCTTGAGAATGCTAATAAAGCGGCAAACCCCCTTAAAGAAACGTATTCATCTGACGATGCCAACGTTATACCAGGGGAGTCATGCCAACACACGATAGGTTGCTTCAGTCATCTGACCGATGAGTTATACTATTGGGTTGGGGGTATGAACAAGTCTCGGAAGAGAAATACCCGGGAAACAAAATCTCACTGCCCGTGTGCTGAACTTATCAGGGTAGTATTATCAAGGTGTAGCTGCCCCAAGACCGCTCCACAGAGGGTCTCGGTATTCCAAAGGCTTTCCTCGAAAGCGTCAAAAACCAAGCCAAGGCGTTTCCGCAAGAAATGATCGGCTGTTCGAGATGACGAACTCTCAGAAGTTACCATCAATACGGTCGATAAGGGAAAGTCCCCGATGGTTCCAAGTAGTTCTAGCCCTAACTTTTCTCCAGGAAGGAGAGTTAATTCGGGAATAGCTCGACTGATGTCTCGACTCTAGATGGAAGCGGTCGGACCTGAACAATCTGCAGTCACAGTTAATATGGCTGATAAGGGAAAGTCGACTCGGCCTTCTAGTTCTGATCCGTTCATATCGCATCGTCTAACCCGATTGCGGTCGGGAACCATTAGACAAAGAGACTATCAAAGGATGAATCGAGGATTATCCTCGGATGACGAAGCGTCAGACGCCAACTTTAAAGTCACTTCTGACAATACGGTATCTAGCCCTGGTCAATCTTGCGAAGCATTCATGATCAATTCGGAGCAAATAGCCAAAATCATCAAGGATGCTTTGACTAAGCAAAAAGAGAACTTCAAGTTCGAATTGGAAATGACTATGGTGCGGATGAAGGAAGAGCACGACCAACAGATCCAGGCCTTGTCGAATCAGATAAGTGAATCCAGTCGTCGTAACAATGTTAGCCAAGCAGCTAGCGATTCAGACGTGGACGAACACATCAATTTAGATGATCCTCCCATTGACCAAAACGCTGGGGGTGATCCTATTGAAGATGACAATGCTGGGGGTGGCCCCGTTATTCCTCTTAAGAATCGTCCAAGGCCCGATACAAGCGAGGATGAGAAAATAAAAGATCTCGAGAGCAAAATCAATGCTCTAATGTCTGCTCGAGAGGTGAAAAGGACCGGCATTCCATGTCCCTATCCAAAAAAGTGGGATTCAATAGCATACCCGGTGAAGTTTAACCTAATTAACTTCACGCCGTTTTATGGGAAGGGTTCGCCCACTCAACATCTGATCTACTTCAAGTCCCACTTGGGTATGGTCTCCGGCAATGAAGCCTTGATGGTTCGGTCATTCGCTGGCACCCTTCGCGGGCCCTCCTTCGATTGGTACTGCCATCTCAAGTCTGGAAGTATCAACAGCAAGGACGACCTAGAGAACCTGTTCCTCGCTCACTTCTTTGATGATGATGCCGAGGTGTCAATCAGGACGCTCTTTGATGAGAAGCAAAAAGACGATGAGACGGTCGACGACTTCGTCAAGCGCTTCCGGAATAAGGCGATGAACTGTTGAGATCCGTTCACAGAGGATTTCATCCTCCAAACCTGTCATAACAACCTCTCTTTAGACGTGTTAGAAGTTATAGGAGTAGCACCGGCCAACAACTAGAAAGAGTTGAAGGTGCACGAAGAGCGGGCCGAACGCTCCCTCAGAAGGAAGAAGACCGAAAGAAGCCAACAGTCAATGCCTGTGGTTGCTGGTGATAATAATCAGACGTCACGACAACAACCTCAAAAGCAGCAAAGTACTCCAGATTCGAGACTTCAAAAAGAGTACTCTTTCAAAGATAAGGAAGTTCTAGATATTTTCGAGTACCTCCTGAAGAACGGTGAGATTGAGTTACCACCTATTAAATATCAGGAGGGAGCTAAGAGGATTACAGACCCAAACTACTGTGCGTATCACAGGAGGGTTCTCCATCCTACCGAGGTTTGTTTCGGTCTAAAGAACAAGATTCAAGCTTTAATCGACTCTGGTGCCGTAAAGCTAGAATAAGCCGAATGACGGCGTAGCACTCCGAAGAGTATACGAGTATAAACTGCTTCTTAATCCTCCAATCGGTATAAGAGGTTAAACTGCTCTCTGATACTCCGAAAAGTATAAGAGTATAAACTGCTCCTTCCGCCACTCCGAAGAGTATACGAGTATAAACTGCTTCTCAATCCTCCAACCGGTATAAGAGGTTAAACTGCTCCCTGATACTCCAACAAGTATAAGAGTATAAACTGCTCCTTCCGCCACTCCGAAGAGTATACGAGTATAAACTACTTCTCAATCCTCCAACCGGTATAAGAGGTTAAACTGCTCCCTGATACTCTGACAAGTATAAGAGTATAAACTGCTCCTTTCGCCACTCCGAAGAGTATACGAGTATAAACTGCTTCTCAATACTCTAATAGATATATGAGTCTAAACTGTTTCCTACCGTTGACGGGAAGTTCCTGGAGAATTTTTATATGTAATATTCTTAAGGATAACCTGATCATGTAACTGAGTACAATGTCAGACCCAGTTCCACAAAGGAAGCTGGGGGTGGATGATTCATGTAACAGGAAGTTTCTGGAAGAATGCCACATGTAATTTTCTTAGGGATAACCCGATCATTATGAACAAAGTGATAAACACTAAACCCCTACTGTGATTTCCGAACACTCTTTTGCTGAGACGAGATTCGATCACTTCGTTAGATCAATCTTCCCTCACAAAATTCCCGTTGGTGTTTGATGACTCACAGTCTTCCACCACAAAATCTCCCATCGATCAGAATAATTAACGGTGGAACCACCAAAATTACTTTCGGTTGAATCCACTCAAACTCCTGCTACGTCTGTACACTCAACCCTCCCATTGTTTGAGTCTAGACAGAGTACTTAGAATTTTAATCTTATGATCATTAACAATTGTTAAACCCCTTCATGTTAAGTAGTTATCACTTAACACCAGGAACCCCCTTTGAGTGATTTGTACGAATCAACACTCCCATTGTGATTTGCACTCCCACTCTCACTTGGTCAAACCTTTAAACAGTTAGGGCCAAAACCAAAATTCCCTCTCGATTCCTTCCATGAACGAGAGGTCCACAAATTGAACGATCAAACCTTTAAATAGTTAGGATCGTCTCAAATTCCCATCTTGGTCAAACCTTTAAACAATTAGGACCACAACCAAAACCCCCTCTCGATTCCTTCCATGAACGAGAGGTCCACAAATTGAACGATCAAACCTTTAAACAGTTAGGGTCGTTTCAAATTTTCATCTTGGTCAAACCTTTAAATAGTTAGGACCAAGACCGGAATACCCTTTCGATAAACGAAAGACTTCCACATTTTTCCTTTTCGGCCAAACCTATAAAAGTTAGGGCCGAAATTGGAATTTCACCTTAATAAATGAGGAATTCTTGTCTTGGATTAAGCAACCAATCCTATAAAAATTAGGGTTGCTTGAATCTTTCCGATTCTCAGAGTGGAGATCCCACTCCTAGTTTTATTTTTCTGGATTCTTAGGGTGGAGATCCCACTTCAAGTTTCCTTGCCAACTGGAGATAGAATATAAAATTATTCCTCTTCGGTTTTAGGAGATAGAATATAAAATTCTTCCTCTCTCATTTTTGGGTTCGTCTTTGCCCCAAGAGAAGACACCATCCTTCAACTCCATAATCCGTGCCTTACATGCGCGGGGAATTTTATCCCAAATCCTAAGTAGGGATAAGTCGACGTCTAACACGCGTTACCGGGTAGTCTATTCCTGTGAGAAAGATGAAGTTTACGTATTCAATATCATAGTACTAAAAGAGTTAACTCTTTTAGCACAACGTCACATGCGGAACGGATTTAAACAATCCGCATGCTAGCCCGACTCAAACGGTAGTCAGTAAAGGCTCATCAAACCCGTTGATGACTGAGAATTTGCTAAAAATTCTATAAATACAAGTCATTGACGCACCAGCTTTATTCGTTGGTCTCGTGACTTGAGCATCCAACAATATCAGGATAAGATCCATACATGCAGATAAATCAGCTTTAACAAGTTGGTCCTACAGCCCTAACATTTGGGACCGTCATGCTCCAACACCTTAAGAGCTTAAGCTGTGTAGACTACAACGAAAGTCAATGCCGCACAATGCGTTACAGTAAAGATCGATGCCGCTCAACGCATCAACAATCTCGCCAAAATAAGGCAAAGAATAATTTCAGGGAGTTCAATCGCATTCAGATATGAATTTCTGATGAAGATGATCAGTTCAAAGTCAACTCAATGACACGAGCTAAGTTCAGAAACTTACACACCAACTTCAATTCAAGATTTTGACAACGGTTAGACGATAAATGCAGCACCGAAAGAACTTCATCTATTCGACAAAACACTTGATAGATTGAAGGCTGAATAAGTCAAGAATTAAAGCAGTTTACAGGTCCTTTCACACCGACTGAAGGTTGTGTTGGCCTCTTTGTTTTGATGATGTTTAACAAACAATTTACCACTAATATTATTTGTCTAGTGTTTATGTTTTCTAGGCAAACAATATGTTGGAGGATGGATGGAATCGCGTATTCACGATCATATCAAATGGAGGTTGGCGGAATAGTGGAGTGAAGCCTTGCTATCAAGTTAAAGATCCAATTACAAGCTTCATCCAAGTTTACTAAGTTGAGCTACAATAAAGATCAAGATCAAGCTTGGGTAACATTTAGTTTAGGAGTTTCTATTATGTGTGTTAGTACTTTAAGCTCAATCATATACACACATACACGTTTTGGTTTTGTATAAATATAGTTATATATATATACATATATGTTTTGGTTTGATAGTTTTTAAGTTTTAATATGAAATAATTTTATATAATTAGAAAACATATTTTTGTTTCATACTTATATGCATATATATGATTTCATCAATATCAATTTTATTTAGTTCAATGAAATCATGTTTTAGTGCATTATATGTGTATTTTGATAAAATACTACATTCATTATTTATAAACTTCATAACAATAGTTTATATCTTTCTTTAAGTCTATAAAATCATTTTGTAATGTTTCAAAACATGGTTAAGCTAAAATGTCAAAAGTCATGTGTTCACATTTTTATGTTTTGGACTATTTTGCAAAATGATGATATTTCTCATTTAGGAAGTTCTTTTTGTAAACCAATTTTTGTAGCATGTGTATTATCACGTTTACAATCATTTCCCAAAGTTTTACATTTTTCTGAATTTATTTGATATTTTATACAGGGTTTTAAAATCAGAAAATCAACTTTCAAACTATTCTGTTCATGTATCAGTTTACGGTCGATCGCCACGGTCGACCGCACCTGAGTATTTACTTGCGGAGTCCAACAGAAACATTCGCGGTCGACCGCCACGGTCGACCGTCAGCTTGAATTTTCCCACGGTCGACCGCCAAAGTCTCTGGAAAATTCTCAACTTCGAAATTGGCTCGCGGTCGACCGCAAGATTTTCCACGGTCGACCGCCGTATACTCCAACGACTATATTGTACAGAATCTGATTTTTGATTCTGTGGGGTTTTTGGTCTTTTGTTTTGGTTTTTGGCTGAGATTTTGGGAGGCTATAAATACCCCATTGATCTCAGTTCTCAAACTAACCAAGAAGTTTTTAAAATAAGTTTTAAACAAGGGTTTAAGTGTGTCTTAGTGTTTGTTTGGTTTGTAAAGAAGTTTTCACAAGTGGAGGAGATCATCTTCTTGTTTGGGCTTCAATCTCCATCTCTCCATCTTGTTATTTATTGAGAAGTTTTCTAAACTCAAACTCTAGCTTTACATTTATATACTTGTTTGATTATCATTGTTCTTAAGCTAGATTTTATATTTGAGTTTAGTTTTGTTTTATTGAATCTCATTGTTACACATACCCACTTGATCTTATTGTATTTGCATTCATAATATATTTGGGGTTGTGAGAGATTGTAATAATTGAGTGTGAGCTTTCATTGTGTTCTCATCTATAGTAGAGAACAAACATTTATTGTATTGAGCCTAATAGTGAGGATACACTTTGTAATACACTTGTACACCGAGAGAAGTGTGTGGCGAGAGTCGGGGATCGTCCCAAGAGGAGTGGCGTCGGTTGACGAACCTAGGGAGAGGTTATATCTGAGCACTTGAGGGAGACACGTCTAGTTCAACACTTGAGAGAGTGTAGAGTGAGATTACAAGAGTGTGTTAGTTGTAAAGTTTTCGGTTAGCTAGAAAACCGAGTGTGGAGTGTGTAGAAGTTCCGGCTTCCAAATCGGATTGTGTTTGTGGATTTCTCCCCGGGAGTTGGGAGCGGAGACGTAGGACGGAAGGTCCGAACTCCGTGATCATTTGATTGTGTTTGTGTGTGCTTTGGCGTTCATTTATATTTGTGCTCATTGCTCATATCTCCATTGTCTCATTAGTTAGTTTGTCCACCTCTTTGTTTACATTATTTACCCTTGTGTTATTTATATATCCTTGCATATATTCTTATCATATAGGATATATCTCATTGTTCATATTGCATTTCTTGCTCGTATCATATTATATATCTTCTTGCTAGGATAACTTATTAATTAGTTTTAATTGGCATAAAATCAGATTAGATTAGCACAAGACCCTAATCTCCCCCCTCTAGGGTCTAACAGGTTGGGCCTATCACATCCAAAGCATTCCAGACTCCTCTATAAAAGAATGAGTTTGAAATACTTTGGAGGGGGTATCTGTAGGCGTTGAAAAATACCTATAGGTATCCACACATAGCTCAAGACAGAGAGAAGATGCCGAACATCGTTATCCGAATTATCTAACGCCGACCAACGCATGAAGCAGAACGGCGAACCAACTAGCCCGTGCGCTCACCGGCCACCTCTAAGTGGGCCGCTCACTCGTCAGCCACCATCAAGTGGCCCTCACGCTCATCGGCCACCAAAACAACGTACAAGTTAATGAAACGATAAAATACACATAAACGACGGAACAAGTCAAACCCTGGAAAATCAAGATAGTCTCTGGCGGCAGGGTCGCATCAAAACGACCCGGCCAGGCCAGTGGCCGGCCATGGGCCGAGCCACCATTTGGTGGCCTGGCCAAGGCCGAGCCACGGGTGACATCTCGACCAGTTTTGATCCCAAAGTATGATTTTTCGGTTTTGACGGATTCTCACGGGATTTGTTTGTTCCTGAGCATCCCAACTAATCTGATACTATGGTTAATCAGTTATTAACCAAAGATAAGGAGGAATCCCTCGTTCTTATCCAAATACCCGTATCCGAAGCTAATAAATACGAGCTCGGGTGCTCATTTCTTAAGGGAGGACATCAAGAGGGCGAAGCGCTGCCGAATTGGAGAGTGGAGCCACGAATTTACAGCGAGGGTTAGCGATCTTGGCGAATTCCTGTGCATAAAGAGTAGAGTTTGAGAGATCTGAGACCTGTCCCCTATTCCTCTGGATTTAAGCTTGGTCTTAAATCTCAAGAAGATCCGTGATCTCGCTTGGTCGAGATCATCGCTACAGCGATTACTTCCTTCATGAAGTGAGAGCTTTGATCATTTATCTGCCAACCGGATCTAATCCACGACGATCCACGGATATTAACGTCCCTGGCACATGCAAAGTTCCCACGCAAGCAGCAGATGATAAACGTCCGTTGCGCTGCTTGACAAAAGTCGAATCTTTTGTATTTTCATTGTATAAGGAGATCTTATAAAAAGGTCAATTTTTTTATTTGAGTTTATTATAAACGATTAAAGTTGTAATAGACTCAATCACAATGAAAACAGTGATTTTAACCCAAACAATAGCTTGTATCCCTTGACACCATGCTTGAATCCTACAAATATGGCCTTCCTAACTCGATGTTCTAACTTATCAGTCTTCACATGATAGTATGTAGGGTACCCAAATATCTTGAGCTGATCATAATCATGTGCTGGCTCTTCCGACCACATCTTCATAGGGGTCTTCCCCTCAATCGCAGATGAAGGCAGTCTGTTAATAAGGTGGCTCACATATGAAAGTGTCTCAGCCTAAAAGATCTTCTCCAAACCACTATGCGCCAACAAATATCGTATCTTCTCTAACAAAGACCAATTTAACCTCTCTGCCACCCCATTCTACTACGGTGTATGACTAACTATGAAGTGTCTATTTATGCCCTCGTCTCGACATAGCTACTGAAAGGGGTCTGATGTGTACTCACCACCGTTATCGGATCGTAACGTCTTGATCTTTCTCCTAGTCTGCAGTTCCAACCTCTTCTTCCACTCTACAAATATATCTAGGATTTTACTCTTCTTCACCATGGTGTACACCCAACAACGCCTAGAATAGTCATCAACAAACGTGATGAACCAATATCGATTACCAAGTGATGCAGTCTTGATGGAACCCAAATATCTGTGTGCACATAATCCAGGATGCCTCTCGTCTTATGAATGGCTGTTCCGGACTTCACCTTCGTCTTCTTGCTAAGAACACAGTGCTCACAGAACTCAACTTTTTTACTCTTGGCTCCCTTTAATAGTCATTGCTTGCACAAAGCCTGCAGTGACTTCTCTCTTGTGTGCCCTAACTTGTGGTGCCAAAGTCTGCTAATATCCACCTCTGAAATAGCTAAAGCAACCTGGCCAATCTCGGCGCACCCCTTCAGATAATACAAGTTTTGACTACGGGCTCCCTTCATAACCACCAAAGATCCCTTAGTAACCTTTGCTACAACGTCTTAAAATGTTACCTTGAATGCCTTCGCCTCCAAAGCCCAATTGAAATAAGATTCTTCTTTAACTGAGGAACAAATCTCACATCCTTCAATTCACGGACTACTTCTTCGTGCATCCGAATCCTTATGGTACCTATCTTACAAATACCACAGGATTGATCATTTCCCATAACAACTACACCCCCATCGAGTCTCTCAAATGATGAAAACCAATCTCGCCTAGGAGTCACATGATAAGTAGCACCAGAATCAAGCATCCAATCTGATGCATCTAAGTGGTTCACCTCCGGAGTAATCAATAGAGAAAAGCTCGAATCATTGGAATCACCTTTCGCAACATTCACCTCATTGGCCTTCGGGCCCTTCTTCTTGCTATTCTCTTTCTCCTTGATCTTTGGACAGTCTCTCTTCTAATGTCCCTGCTTTTTATAGAATGCACCTTGGTTCTTTACTAGCTGGTGACGACCTCTTGACTTTGACCTTCCTCTATTACTACCTTTTGGATATGGGCTTCTACCTCTCGTCGACAAGGCCTCTCCTGAAGTACTAGCGTGAGAAGTCTCTTTGTCTTTCCTCCTCAAATCATAGTTTGTCAGAGCAATAGTAACTTCACTATAGCTGATAGAAGACCTCCCATTCAACAAAGTGAGCACGAATGTATCATACTCCTCATCTGGTAAGGAGTCCAACAAAATAATCGCCTTATACTCATCCGATATCTTCTCATCAACATTCGCCAAGTCCGACAATAACTTAGTGTAGTTGTTCATATGAGCCGCTAGTAAGGTGCCTCGAGACATCTAAAATCTGAACAATCTTCATAGCAAGTACAAACGGTTCTCAACACTCTTCGTAAGATACTTATTGTTGAGAATTTCTCACATCTTGATTGCAAACGTCACCCCAATCACATCATACTTTAATTCCTATTCCAAACAGGATCTGATCACCCCACAAGCGTTCCTATTCATCTTTTCCCATATCACCTCTTCATATTTTGGTGGTCTCTCTTGGACCATGATGGTCTCCTCCAAATTCTGAGCATTGAACGTATCTTGAACGTCGCTCATCCACAAACCAAAGTTGATCTTACCGTCATACTTCACCATACTAATTTTGGTGTTCTGAAAATCAACTTGGACTATACTCGCCATCTTGCTGTTTTTACTAACTTCTTTACCCATACTCATAAACTCCAAATTACAAAAAAAATATTCAAACTTTAAAAGGAATAAGAAATTACCCAACTGAACCCTAGATTGGATTCCAAATAGAACTCCTAACCACATGAGGAAAGCGAGATCTCCAATGACAACTTTAAATCCTATCTCCACCGAAGCCTAGAACTCCAAGAACCAAGCTTTCACGACGAATCTTCCTCCATCTAATGTCAAAACCCTAGATCTGAAATCTGAGCTCTGATACCAATTGTCACGTGCCTATGCGGAAGCATGCTCGCTCACCAAACAAGTCGTAATCACAGGAGAAGAATAACCAATCACACACGAGCACAGTCCAAAACTAAAATACGACAGATCAATCACAAACACAGATATATATGTGGTTCGGTAATTTGCCTACATCTACGGGAGAGGATGGAGAGATTCCACTAAATCAAGGAGAGTACAAAGGGTTACAATCTCACAAAACTCACAAACTAACCCTCAACCAAAGCTCTCAACTTGCTCACAATATCTCCCTCTCACAATGCTCAAAAAAGTATCTCTAATATCTAATTACAACTCTCCTCTTTTTGATGATCCTAATCTCTTTTAAGGCGTTCCATATATA
>BQKN01065442.1:325204-336164 GCA_022839385.1 Asparagus kiusianus
GAACTTGATCTACACGTTCTTAAACCCAAACACACCAATTTTGGGGTAAACCCGTCGTGTTTTGACCCTTTATCCACTCGCTGCAATTTTAACGGTTTCGAATGAATAGAACTTTTTGCATGGCTCAACGAATGGTCAAAACACAACAGGTTCACCCCAAAATTGGTGTGTTTGGGTTTAAGAACGTGTAGATCAAGTTCAACGGAGCGGATCGTAAAAAAAATTTAGGAAATGATGTCATTCTAGACCGCGTCCTTAGGTGGGAGCCTAGGGTGTCACCTTAGATTCACTTTTCCCTATATATATATATATATATATATATATATATATATATATATATATATATAACCTAAAACCAAAACAAACTATGAATTCTAAAACAAAAAACAAAACAAATTAGGAATCCTAATAACCTGTTACCAAAACAGATTAAGAATCATGTTACCAAAATAGAATAGGAATCCTAATAACCTGTTACTAAAACAGATTAGGAACTTGCTATCCAACAAGACCATGTATATCAGGTAGAGTTTTTTTTTGCGGAATAAATTTCAACAAATTGCCCCTAAGTTCGAGTTCCTAATGACCCCATTAACTTTCAAACTGTTGCAAAATCCTCCTTAAGTATTTGAGTTCTTAGGAAACCCCCTTCAACACTCAACATCTTTCGGAAACAAATCCTAACTACATTAACTGTTGTTTTCACATGGATGAATATTATTATGCCAAAAAATATTTTTATCGATGTTCAAACTTTTCGGAGGTTTTTAAAAAAAAAACAGTAAGAGTTGAAGGGAATCTTCTAAAAAAACCCTAACTTGAGAGCGTTTTCCGAAATGCACGCTTACAAATGGGTTCATGATCCACCTTGATCAAAGTGGGGCCACATGACCCCACTTTCATCAAGGTGGATCCCCCATTGTATAAAGAGGCATCAACGTGTGGAAGGTGGCAAACGCCTTTGACAATAACTTTCACTCCTTAAACTTTAGGCAGTGTTTTCTATTTCTTAGTTAAATGAGATGCATGCTTTTTTACTCTGTAAACTTTAGACAATGTTATTTTTGTATTAAATTGAGATGTCACTTGAGAATCACAACGCAATAAATTATAACTTTATACCCTTAGAAGAAAAAAATAGTCCTTATAAGTTAAAACCGAAGAAAAATTAAGTAATGTCGTGTTACGATATATATATATATATATATAGCATAACAGAGAAATAACATCGTCAGAGGTTGTTGTGATTAAATTTGTAATGCAATTGTTTAGAAAGTATATGACGTTACTCTCCCACAGTTAGGAGTTGCGCAATTAACTGTGTTTTAAATTTAATCCCTACTATTATAAGCGTAGAATGCACTAAACTAGAGGACCCTACTGATTTCTATAAAAGATTCTAGCTAGCTTTCCCATTGAGCATATCTTCGTACGTACATAGAGCATTAGTTCCTTGCAGGTATCTCTTACGGTTGCCGATATAAGTATGTGTCGAGGGGATCCTTCAACTCTCACCCAGTGTTTAGTTCTCTCTTATTGGCAAAGGCTAGCTCTCTCAACTGCGAGCTGCCAATTGTCACCTAATATATAGTATTCATATCTAGAGAGAGAAATTAAGGGGAGTAATTAACATGGCTGCCCCCAAGCAAGTGTTGAATATCGTGAAGCCATACTTGGCTATGATCTTCTTGCAATTTGGTTATGCTGGTATGTACATCATATCGGTGGCGTCCCTCAAGCAAGGGATGAACCATTACGTGCTCGTTGTGTATCGTAACATCGTGGCCGCAGCTGTCATGGCGCCATTCGCGTTGTGGTTTGAGAGGTCGATTTTCTTTCTTCTTCTTCTGATTACTTTCTTTCTTCTCTTTTCCTTTCCTACTCACTGCGTGCACATACAAATGCAGAGGTTGTTTGAAGGTCGACCTTCTTTTTGTCGAAGGATCGAGTTTTAAGCTAGTTTTCCTATTTATGCATGTTTAGTAACATTCCGAATGAGCTCTCTTTAAGTCTTATTTTAAAAAGTTTAATTAGGATTCTTCGACTTTTTATAAAGAGCTAGCTTATAAGCTCACTTAGAGAAGACAGACTTGGCCAAACAAGTGACCATGCGCATATAATTTAATAAAGACTTGTTTATCATGAAAGCCAAATGCCATTAAAAAACGAACATAGATTATAAACTTCTGAATATAAGTCTCCCCCTGTACAACTCGATCATCAGCCTGCAGCTCTATTTTATGTCAACCAAACAGCTCCTTTATTAATGCTGCGAGATACAGAGACCTTGTCAACCATCAAACCTCAAATTTTGCTAGGTATCCATGCAAATAATATATTCTGCTAGAATAATCTAAAACAAAAAAAACTTGAATTGTGTTTTATTGGTCCGGGCAATCGTGGGTCCTTCATATAACATCATGTTTCATGGATTCATATCATATACTGTATACTAATCATTAAGTGATCATCACTAGACAGAATTTAGTATAGAATTTATGTTATACGCACTCAAAATCCACGGAATAACAGTGGGTTGATAGTGATCTATAGAGTTGTAGCTTATGTTCTATTTATTAAGATAGCATGTCAAACTAAATTCTGTAATTGACGCTGTAATAGAATTTGGTACCCTTTCCCTTTTGGTATCAAGAATCAGTACCCAAAAACTAACGTAGACGTTTGCTTTCTTATTGTTCTTTTGCAGCAAGAAAGTGAGACCTAAGATGACTCTCCGAATTTTCCTCAAAATAATGGCGCTTGCTCTACTTGAGTACTTTTCCTACTACTTCAGCTCGATTACTTAAAATCTTTTGATTGACTTAAAACTGATCTTCTTCAACTTTACTAAATGCATTGATAATTATATATTGTGTAATTTAATTAGGCCGGTGCTTGATCAAAACTTGTACTACATGGGAGCCAAAGCAACATCGGCAAGCTTTGCAGCAGCACTTTACAATATACTCCCCGCAATGACCTTCATATTAGCCGTTGTACTCAGGTGATATATCAGCATTTGGATTATATAGTGCATGTACATCGAAAATTCCACTTAGATTTATATTTTAGGGTAAATTTCATTAAACTATAATGAATTTAAAAACTACAATAACTTTGTCATCAAAGAAAATTATATATGTCATTAACTTTATTCAATAAACTGCCATATCTGATGGCAGCAGTTAGGATAAGTTGTCACGTGTTTCACATGTTACTTGTATAAGTTGTCATGTGTTTCGCATGCCACATGTATGAATGGTCATGGGTTTCGCACTTGTATACTTAATTTACATCTCTTGTCACAATTAGTAAACTTCTCACAATTTTATAATTTTGTCGGATTAGGATGGAGAAAATCAAGATCAAGAGTCTTCGCTCCCAAGCAAAGGTCGTGGGAACCTTTGTGACTGTGGCCGGTGCATTGCTTATGATATTGTACAAAGGTCCGGTGGTTGAGTTTGTGTGGACCAAGGGCAGGCCCCATCACAATGAAAACGGTGGGAGTCCAGACGAGAGTAGTCATTGGCTCATGGGGACCATCTTGCTTCTCATTAGTTGCTTGTGTTGGGCTTGTTTCTTCATATTACAAGTAGTTTATTTGCCTAATCCAATTGCTTATGAGTTTTTTTTTAGTCGTAATGTTTATTGGGTTATTCTAAATACGTTTTACTCGTGACAGGCGAATACACTGAGATCATACCCCGCGGAGTTGTCCTTAACAACCTTGATATGCTCCATGGGCGCCGTGGAGAGCAGTGCAATTGCGCTTGTCATGGAACGCAGTATGCAACCGTGGATTATTGGATGGGATGCAAGACTTTTCACTGCTGTTTATTCGGTAATTACCAAATATATATATCAAAAAATATTGTGTCCATTGTTATTGTCAAATTGAGTACTAATGGATCCTTTATTTATAATTATCTCTTTTCCTTTTTTTTTTTGGAGGGGGAAGTATATATATAATTGATGATTTCAATTACCTTTGTGAATGCAGGGAGTTGTGTGCTCGGGGATAGCTTACTATGTACAAGGCATCGTCATGAAGGAGAGAGGTCCGGTCTTCGTCACAGCGTTCAATCCTATGTGCATGATCATTGTGGCTGTCATGGGCTCAATTATTCTAGCCGAGGATATCACACTGGGAACGTACTATTCGAAAACCCCTAGCAGAGCTTCTGACTGACTTAACTTTTGATGCCCAAGTCCGAATGCTAACTCAGTTAATTTGTTCATGACACTTGTAGGGTAATCGGTGCGGCGATCATAGTTATCGGACTTTATTCATTGATATGGGGTAAGAGCAGGGATCACCTGAACCAGTCGGAGGAGAACGATGAGAAGAATTCGGGGATGAAGCTTCCTATTGCCGCCGCCGCCGCCGGTGTGGAGATCCCGGTGGTGATCACAAATTAGGACCTGATACCATGTTTTGGTTGCATGGAAAGCAAGAGAGTGGGAATATATATTGATGAGCACATAGGATATATAGAAGCTCTTGTTTTCTTAGTGTGTATCCATTATCTTTTAAGACTAAGCTCAATTTGTTTTCTCTTCTTTCTTTTCAATTCCACATGTGTGTAACTGATTAATTAGGCATTAATGGGATGCATGGAATTGAAGGGGCACATACTTACCGAACAAGATGGGGAGGAGTTAGGTGTTAAAAGATCCAGCTTCTTGTTAATGATATATGTAAATTCGCTAATCATGATATAATTAAGGTGTTAAAGCTTTGTTGGAAATGTTTATCTATATATATCTGCCATTTTTTCACCAACTGTGGCCTAAGAGTTTGTTTACTAACATGGACCTGGGCCTTCGGTTTAAAATAGTTAGCCCAAATCATAACACCCATCTTAATTTCGGTTTTATTATGGGTACCAAATTTGACTAAAGGAATCTCTTGTCATGGGTTTTAAAGCCCAACATCTGGATACAAAGTTTGACCTAACAACTTGTCCGCCTTGGTTATTGATAAAAGTAAAAATATATTCTTCTCAGAAGAGAGGATCCAAATTCTCCTCATTAAACATGACATTTAGATTTCGAGCACCAATATTTTTCGTAGCATTCCAAATCTTAGATGTTTTATATTACTCAATCTTGCAAGGTAAATTCACAAATGTGCTAGATTTCAAGCTCTTAAACTGCAAATTACTCAAGTCCTTCCTCACACGCGTCTCCTCAGCTCTCATCGCAATCAAACTACACTCCAGCATCGGGGTATTACCGTCACTTTCTCTTTAAACAAACAAAATTAGGACAGGTGGCTTCTGAGGAATAGTTCATTAATTTGTTAATTTGTTATAGGGTTTTTGTGGACGCGGGAGGGATGAGGGCCCACCCACGTGGGCGTCTGCCCACTCGTCTCCGTGCTTTGAGCACGAGCGCGGGATTTTTCCCGCTGTATTTTCTTCGTCCCGCGCGCGCTCCTTTTTCCCGCGTCTCTGAGCCCGCCACTTCTCTCTGGTTTTCCCCCCCTTGGTTTCCTATAAATAGAGAAGGGGTGGAGGAGTTATTTGTGGTGGGAAAAATTAAGTGGGTTTTGTGTGGAGTTCTTTTGAGAGAAAAGAAAGAGTGAGTTGAGAGAAAATTTGTAAGAGTTTGGTATTCTCCTCATAGTGAAACCCCCTCCCGTGGACGTAGGCTAGTTAGTCGAACCACGTAAATCTTGTGTTTGTATTGTCATAATTATTTGTTTTACTTGCAGGTGCCCTCGATAGTTCAGTCCTTGCACTGATGAGAGGAAGAGTGGATATCTCACTTCGCTGAGATATTTCGCTACTGAGTCTGGGTTTCCTTCGCGAAAAACAGATATCGAGTTTGACTTGTACTTTTGTGAAAACAAAAGTCAGGGCTCTCTCTCAGGACATATCGCTTCCGCGATGGTGGGCGTGACTCTGCGCCCAACAATTGGTATCAGAGCCCCTTATTCAGACTGGAGGTGGTAAAATTTCTGATCTGAGGTCGTGGTTGAATATTGTGTGGTAAAATTCAAGTAATTGTTAAAAATTTCTGAGAGAAGCGGATTGACATAATACAAGCGTAAAATGGCTTCTACAAGTAAAACAAATAAAATTGAAAAATACGAGATTGAAAAATTCAATGGGAAAAATGATTTTTCCTATTAGAGGATGCGGATGAAAAATTCGCTGATTTCGCAAAAGTTACACAAGGCTTTGGCTGGAAGAGAAAAGCACAAAAATATGTCTGATGAGGATTGAGAGGAGCTGGATCTGGAAGCACGAGCGTCGATTATCCTTTGCCTTGAAAGGGATGTAGCTTTCTTGGTGGATAGGGAGGAAACGGCTGTGGGCGTGTGGTTGAAGTTAAAAAGCACCTTCATGATGAAGAGTCTAACGAACCGGATCTATTTAAAATCCAAATTGTATACTTGCAAGATGGAGGAGGGCTCGTTAATCCGGGAATACATTAACAAGTTTGATAGGATCTTATCAGACTTGAAGGACATTGAGGTGACAGTGGAAGACGAGGATCAGACGCTTCTACTACTTCTATCTCTGCCGAAGTCCTATGAGAATCTGGTTCAAACACTGATGCTTGTGGGTGACAGTTTGTCGATAGATGAGACTAGAACGGCGCTTCTAGCGGATGATCTTCAAAAAATTGCCACTAGTGATATGGCCACTGGTGGTAACAAAGAACAAGCGCAGGGACTGTTTGCCAGAGGAAGAGGTAATGAGCGAGGAAAAGGCAAGGGAGGAAAGTTTAGATCTAAATCGAGACCTCTTGAGGGACGAGAGTGTTTCAAATGCGGTGAAGTTGGGCATTTCAATGTCGATTGTCCTAACAAGAGAGTAGGTGGGAAAAAGAACAACAACAAGACTGAAAGACGAGAAGACAAGGAAGAGGCGAGCTACGCTTCAGAGGATGGGAGCGATAAGGAATGTTATGTCGTCACGGATGGCGAGGATACCTCCGGGAAGTGGATTCTTGATTCTGGTTGCTCTTACCACATGCGTCCAAACAGGAAGTGGTTTACTACCTACAGGAGCATTGATGGTGGAACCGTATTGATGGGGAACAACCATGCTTGTAAAATGGTGGGGCTAGGTGATATCAAAATCAAGATGCATGATGGAGTGGTTCGAACCCTGACGGACGTACGACACGTTCCCGGCTTGCGGAAGAATCTCATCTCAGTCGGAGCTTTGGACTCCGGGGGTTGCAAGATTGTAACAGAGAACGGAGTGAAGAGGGTTGTTCGGGGTTCCTTAACAGTGATGAAGGGTATTCGTCACGGTAATCTATATACTCTCTCGGGTACGACGGTAACGGGAGATGCAGCAGTTGGAGCTGAAGAAAGTGGTGGAGACCCATGTGAGCACACACGGTTATGGCATAGGCGGCTTGGGCACATGTCAGAGAAGGGTCTGGATCTGCTTGGTAAAGAGGGTTTGCTGAAAAATCTGAAGAATCCTTGCATGGATTTTTACGAGGACTGTGTGTATGGAAAGGCGCACAGGGTTCAATTTCTGAGGAGCAAGCACAAGAGCAGAGAGATACTAGATTATGTGAACATGGATGTTTGGGGTCCGGCTTCGACAACTTCCAAGGGTGGTTCTAAATATTTTATCTCATTCATAGATGATCATTCAAGGTATGCTTGGGTTTATTTCCTGAAGCATAAGAATGAGGTATTTGAGACATTCAAGAAGTGGAAGGCGATGGTTGAGAACAGGACGGGAAAGAAATTAAAGATGCTGAGATCTGATAACGGTACATAGTACACAGACGGTGCCTTCAAGGAGTTCTGTGATCAGGAGGGCATTGCCAGATACTGGACAATCAAATCTGCACCACAGCAGAATGGGGTCGCGGAGAGACTGAACCGAACACTGTGGGAAAAAGCAGTGAGTATGCGATCATATGCTGGTTTGGGCAAAGAATGGTAGGCAGAGTCGATTGCTACAGCTTGCTATATTGTGAATCGATCTCCACATTCGACATTGGACGGTGACACACCCTATCGGGTGTGGTCAGGGGAGCATGCAGATTATGAGAGGCTTCGAATTTTCGGTTGTACCGCCTACTATCACGTCAACGAGGGAAAACTTGACGCGAGGGCCAAGAAGGCAATTTTCTTGGGGTATGCAAAGGGCGTAAAAGGTTACCGCCTTTGTTGTACAGAAGATTCGAAGTTCGTGATCAGCAGGGACGTTACATTTGATGAGAAGTCCATGATTGCTAGGGTGCCCAAAGATGGTGGTGTTGATACTGTTAGGACTCTCGAGTCCCAGGTTATTGAAATAGAACCTAAAGACCAACCAGGTTCTAGTCGTGTTCAAGTGGGAAATCAGATAGATGATGAGCTTGAGCAGGAGGAGGTTCAGCAGGAGAATACACATGTACTACAACAACAGCAACTCGAGGATAGCTTAGCTTCCACTAGGCCAAGGCGAGCATACAAGCAGGTACAGAAGCTGGGGGCTGATCAACCCCTGAAGCACTATGGACATGTTAATTTGGTTGAGTACGCACTCTCGGTGGAGGAAGATGAGCCGATCTCCTTCAAGGAAGCTATTCGAGACAAGAATAGTGAGAGTTGGTTGGCTGCGATGGAGGAGGAGATGGAATCTCTCCGGAAGAACGAAACATGGGAGGTTGTCCCATTGCCCGTAGAAAGAAAAGCTATTGGTTGTAAATGGGTGTATAAGAGAAAGGAAGATCCTTCAGAGCTCGGTGGTACAAGGTATAAGGCCAGGCTAGTGGCCAAAGGGTTTGCTCAAAGAGAGGGTGTGGATTATAATGAGATATTTTCTCCGGTGGTGAAACACACTTCTATTCGGGTGCTATTGAGTATTGTATCTCATGGTGATCTTGAGCTGGAACAACTCGATGTTAAAACGGCCTTCTTGCACGGAGACTTGGATGAAGAGATCTATATGCATCAACCTGAGGGCTACAAGGTTAAGGATAAGGAGCATCATGTATGTCGCTTGAGGAAGTCACTCTATGGATTGAAGCAATCTCCTCGGCAGTGGTACAAGCGATTTGACTCCTTCATGCTGAAGCATGTATTTTCCCAAAGCGACTTTGATTGTTGTGTTTACATTCGGAGCTTCGTGGAGGTGATTATATTTATCTCCTTTTGTATGTGGATGACATGCTTATTGCATCAAAGAACAAGGTGGAGATAGATAAGCTGAAATCTCAACTTAGCAAAGAGTTCGAGATGAAGGACATGGGCGCTGCAAATAAAATACTGGGTATGGAGATTAGAAGAGAGCGGGCGAATCGACGATTGTTCTTGAGTCAGAAGGGCTACATAGAGCGGGTGATCACGAGGTTCGGGATGCAAAGTGCAAAGTTGGTGGTGACCCCATTGGCTCCACACTTTAGGCTTTCAGGTAAACAATCTCCCACTACAGCGGAAGATAAGGCACACATGGATCGTGTCCCTTATGCTAGTGTAGTTAGCAGCTTAATGTACGCAATGGTGTGTACACGCCCTGATATTTCACAGGCGGTTAGTGTGGTCAGCAGATTCATGGCGAATCCGGGAAAGGCGCACTGGGAAGTGGTGAAATGGGTCCTGAGGTACTTGAAAGGTACCGCGGATACGGGTCTGTGTTTTGGTGGAGATATATGTCAGGTCAACGGGTATGTGGACTCAGATTATGCGGACGATCTAGATAGACGGCGATCTACTACTGGTTATGTATTCAGGATACATGGAGCTCCAGTTAGTTGGCGATCGATGTTATAGGCTACAGTGGCACTTTCTACAACAGAGGCCGAGTACATGGCTATGGCGGAGGGAGTGAAGGAAGCATTGTGGTTGTGGGGTCTTCTAGAAGATTTGGGGATTGAGCAGGAGAGCGTGAACTTGTGGTGCGACAGTCAAAGTGCGATTCACTTGGCGAAGAATCAAGTTCACCATGCTCGTACCAAGTATATCGATGTCAGGTATCATTTTGTGCGGGATGTCATAGAGGAAGGCGATATTTCTCTCATGAAGGTGCATACGAATGAGAATCCTGCGGACATGTTAACCAAGGTGGTCACAGGCAGCAAGTTCCAGCATTGCTTGGACTTACTTCATATCAGCCCGTGTTGATTTGCCCGAGAGGGCATGGCCCTTCGGGGCGGTGATGGAGGTGAGGTGGAGACTATGTTAGAGAATAGTATCAGAACTACGGTTAGCTTGATCCTGGTGGAGGGTACGTAGGCAGTCACGGTAAAGTGACGCAGCTGGTTTGGCCTGTTCTGGCATGGATCTCTCTGGTGGAGTTCGTGGGGTTCTTCTGGTGTTCGTCCAAAATTTGAGGTTTATCAAATGATGAACGAGGTGGAGAATTGTGGACGCGGGAGGGATGAGGGCCCACCCACGTGGGCGTCTGCCCACTCGTCTCCGTGCTTTGAGCACGAGCGCGGGATTTTTCCCGCTGTATTTTCTTCGTCCCGCGCGCGCTCCTTTTTCCCGCGTCTCTGAGCCCGCCACTTCTCTCTGGTTTTTTCCCCCTTGGTTTCCTATAAATAGAGAAGGGGTGGAGGAGTTATTTGTGGTGGGAAAAATTAAGTGGGTTTTGTGTGGAGTTCTTTTGAGAGAAAAGAAAGAGTGAGTTGAGAGAAAATTTGTAAGAGTTTGGTATTCTCCTCATAGTGAAACCCCCCTCCCGTAGACGTAGGCTAGTTAGCCGAACCACGTAAATCTTGTGTTTGTGTTGTCATAATTATTTATTTTACTTACAGGTGCCCTCGATAGTTCAGTCCTTGCACTGATGAGAGGAAGAGTGGATATCTCACTTCGCTGAGATATTTCGCTACTGAGTCTGGGTTTCCTTCGCGAAACACAGATATCGAGTTTGACTTGTACTTTTGTGAAAACAAAAGCCAGGGCTCTCTCTCAGGACATATCACTTCCGCGACGGTGGGCGTGACTCTGCGCCCAATAGTTTTTCTATAGAGTGCCCTTGAGCACTCTATAAGA
>BQKN01065442.1:342445-369378 GCA_022839385.1 Asparagus kiusianus
TATATATATATATAGTTTCCTAGGGTTTATTTCGGGCTATGCAAGGAGAAGTTTGCAGAAGTAAGGTAGGGTGGCTGTGTAGAAAAAGGAGTGCAGGCAGAGGAGAAAATTGCAGAGAAAGGTGGTTATCTCTTCTAGGGGGCGTGCAAAGGTCTCTTTTAGCATGATTGCGGGGCTAAAAACAGAGAAGGCTCTTAGTCTGTTTTGAGAGAGGATTTGAGAGAGGATTTTGGAGTTAGTTTAAGAGTTTAATTTGTGAGATTGTAAACCCTAGTTGTATTCTCTCCCTCTAATAGTAGATCTCCCCCTCCTTGCCCCATGGACGTAGGTAACTTGCTGAACAACATAAAATAGTTTTTCTTTCTTTGATTTGTAATAGCTTGTAGGTTCCCTCGACAAGTCAGTCCTAGAATTAATGAGAGAAAGAGTGTATATCCTACTTTGTTGAGATATATTACTTTTGATTCTTATTTTCTTTGTGAAATAAGGATTTAGTTGTGATCTTACTCTCTTGTTATGCACCGAAGGTGCTACCAAAATTTCTTCTACGCATAACAAGTGGTATCAGAGCTTCAGGTTTGGCTTGGGGCTTGTTCGAAGGATTCAACGAAGGATTCGGTGAAGGATTCCTATCTGAAAAGTTAGATCGACAACATGGGAGAAGCAAGCACATCTGGTTCATCTCTTATGAAGACAATACAGAGTCTAAGCATTAATAACACGAAGATTGATGTTCCGAAATTCGACGATAAAATTAATTTTAGATTGTGGAGGTGTCAGGTGATGGACGCCTTGGATGCACAGAATTTGAAGGAGACTCTTAAGTTACAAGAGAAACCTGAAGACATGGAGGACAAGGTTTGGAAGAAGATGAATAGTAGGGCTTGTGGAGTTATTCGGTCATACTTGACACCGAATCTTATTTATGACGTAATGAACGAGACGTTGGCGAAGAGAATGTGGGAAACACTCAATGAGAAGTATCTTATGAAGAGCATTGAGAATCAACTTCACTTGAACAAGAGGTTTTACCAATTCAAGATGAAGAGGGAAGTTTCCATCAGGAAGCATGTTAATAATTTCACGAAGCTACTTTCAGATATGGCCAATGTGGATATCATGGTTGAGGATAAAGACAAGGCGATGTTACTTTTATGTTCGTTGCCTAAGGATGATTACAGTATGTTCGTTCTCAATATGATCAATGGAAGAACTACTGTTAGCTATAAGGAGGTGACCTCAGCTTTGGTGAATTATGAGTTGAGGAAGAGTGATGGTGAATCATCTGAGAAGGCATCAGGAGATGCATTAGCAGTTTGGGGCTGTGATCCAAACCGTCACCAGCTCAACCGCTCAAAGTAAAAGAATAGGAGTATCTATAAGAGTGTTGGTAGAAACCAATATCGGTATTGTAAAGAAGAAGAACATTGGAAGATTGAGTGCCCAAAGTGAAAAGAAAAAGCCGTGAAGAACAATGGGAAAGCTGTACCAGCTTCAGAAGTAAATATTGCAAAAGCTATTGATGAACATTCAGAGTCATATTCTTCGGGCTATTCGTGTCCTGCACTACAGTCGGTTTGCTATGCCGACTCCATAGAGTGGATGTTGGATTCAGGAGCGACATATCACATATGCCCTAGGAGGCATTGGTTCTCTAGCTTTGAAGAGCTGGAAAGAGGGGATGTCGTGCTTATGAGAAATGATCACATATGCCCTATTGGTGGTATTGGTTCAGTCCAGATTAGGATGCATGACGGAGTGGTGAGAGAATTGAAAGAAGTGAGGTTCGTGCTGCAGTTGACGAAGAACATCATTTCTCTTGGTACTTTGGAGGTAGCTGGTTATCAGGTGACCTTAAAGGATGCTACAGTAAAGGTCACGAAGGGTTCTATGGTGTTGATGCGAGGAGTCAGGGAAAACTTCCTATACTACTTGAAGGGAAAGATAGTTACAGGGGGCTGGCAGCTTCTATCACTACAGAGGAGGATACTACCACATTGTGGCACATGAGACTAGGACACACAGGAGATAAGTTTCTGCAGTCATTGACGAAACATGAGCTATTAAAAGGTGTTAAGACCTGCAAGATAGAGCTGTGTGAGCATTGTGTACTTGGGAAGAAGACTAGAGTAAAGTTTGGCATCGCTATTCACAACACTCAAGGTACATTAGATTACATTTATACAGATGTTTGGGGTCCTTCCAAGAACACATTACTTGGTGGGGTCAACTATTTTATTACTTTCATTGATGACTATTCAAGGAGGAATTGGGTATACCCTATGTTGATCAAAGTTATTTCAGGTGTGAAATTTAGTCATTGTTTGAAGCTATTAAACATTCTTCAGTGTTGAGGGCCTTTTGAGGCCATTTTGATGAACTACGTGAGGTTTGATTCCTTGGGCAAAAGGATACGTAGGCAGTCATTTATGATGTAGCCGATTTAGGAGTATAAACCGACGTTTAGAGTTTGTTCGCATTCTCATTTGGATTCACAACTTGTTATGGATTGAGTCCATTATTGTGAATTAACTTCACGACATACTGGACACAACAAATGGGATATTTGGTTGCTTTGGTGTCGGCTTAGTTTTGGGAAGACTTTGTCGAGGTGAAGAATTGTGAATGGGACGTATATGCAGCCCACCAAGTGACGTTCTCCTCAAAACTCTTCGTGTGAAGAGATAGCAAATTTCAACAAAAGATCAGTACGTGACGTGACGTACATGGGACATTTGGCTGCAAAACCACGTGAAGAGACTTTACGAGCCCGCAAAGCCGTGTGAAGAGACTTCACGAGCCCACGACCTGAGACCGGACGAAGCTATATATATATATATATATATATAGCTTCCTAGGGTTTATTTCGGGATGTGCAAGGAGAAGTTTGCAGAAGTAATGTAGGGCGGCTATGCAGAAAAAGGAGTGCAGGCAGAGGAGAAAATTACAAAGAAAGGCGGTTGTCTCTTCTAGGGTGGTATGCAAAGGTCTCTTTTAGCGTGATTGCAGGGCCAAAAACAGAGAAGGCTTTTAGTCTGTTTTGAGAGAGGAATTGAAAGTTAGCTTGAGAGTTTAATTTGTGAGATTGTAAACCCTAGTTGTATTCTCTCACTCTAATAGTAGATATCCCCCCTTCTTACCCCGTGGACGTAGACAACTTGCCGAACCACGTAAAATAGTTTGTCTTGCTATGATTTGTAATAGCTTGTAGGTTTCCTCGACAAGTCAATCCTAGAACTGATGAGAGGAAGAGTGTATATCCCACTTTGTTAAGATATATTACTTTCGATTCTTGTTTCATTTGTGAAACAGGGATTTAGTTGTGATCTTACTCTCTTGTTGTGCACTGGAGGTGCTACTGAAATTTCTGCTTCGCACAACATACCCTCCATAAACACACGCGGGCAATTGAGCGAATTGAAGAAAGTACTTACATCAATAGCCAATCATCACATTAATTTCATATACACATCCAGGCTCGAGGAAGCAAAGCAACTCTCATTCTGCAAAGAATTTCAACCCTCTGTCTACCAATATTGTCACCATACATCTCTTCACCGCCCGCCCTTCGCTTGAAGAAAATTGACATTGCATTCACTTATGTTATTCTTGTAGGGATCCCTCCTTAATTGGGAAGATTATAGAAAATTCTAGAACTTTCTGAAGAACTCTAGAGAGGTGTAAAATTCTTTAGAAGCATGTGGAATCCTCTAGAATATTCTAGAGATGTATGGAGCATTCTGGAATATTCTAGAAGAGTATGGAATAGAATGGAGGAGTGTAGAGATTCCTTAGAAATCTCTAGAAAGTAAAGATATGTGTGGAGAATTCTAGAGAGCTAATCTTCACACTTGGATCAAATTAATCCCCACCACTCATTATGAAGGTGGAGTAGTATAAATAGGGGTGGAAGCCTTCATTCCTATCCATCCAAGATAAGGAAACAATGCGCTTCCTAGAGTGAGAGAAAACCTCTAATATAGAGAGTTAGAGAGCCTCTTTAAGAGATAATTGAGATAGCTTGAGAGTCCTAATCCTCAAGCTCAAGTGAGTCACAGAAGTGAAATAGTTTTGTAAAAAATAAATTCTTGTAATCCTACTATTTTTTGTATAGTGGAAGAACCTCCATATTTAAGGACCATAAACTCTTGTGCTCTCATTACTATCTTAATTTATAAGTACTTATCTTAACTTTCACGAGGCGAGAAAGACCGAGTTTTTCCAATAGTGGTATCAGAGCCAGGTTTGTCCGAAGTCATCATTATCTCGTGAAGTTCAAGATGGAGGATAACGTTACTCGTGATAGAGACATGTTCAAGCTCAACGGCCAACAACTACTCATATTGGAAGCCGATGATGGAGAATCATCTATACTGTAAGGATTTACATGAGCCCATCATCCACAAAACCAAGGTAGAAGGAAAGAGTGATGCAGAGTGGGAGCTGCTAAAATCGGAAGGCCGTTTCTATGATTCGTAAGTATATTGATAAAATTCTCTTTGAATATGATTTTACTTATACAAATGCTTATGAATTATGGACAAAGCTTGAGTCCATGATTCAAAAGAAAACACCTCGTAATAAAGCCCATTTAGTTCGACGGTTGGTGAAGTTAGAGTATGAGGATAGTCAAAGTATGATTGAGCACTTGAATAATTTTAATAGGCTCGTAAATTAACTAACGAAAATTGACATGAATATTGATGATGAGTTGCAAACCCATCTACTCCTTAGTTCCCTGCCAGAAAGTTAGGACACTCTTGTGGTTACACTTAGTAACTCAGCTCCAGTAGGAAAGCTCACCATGGATACCGTCAATGATAGCATTCTTGGCGAGGAAGCAAGGAGAATGGAACGAGGAGATTCTATCCATCCCGAGGCAAATGTTGTTGATAACCGGGATAGGAATAAAGGTCGTGGACACATCAAGAGTCGAGATCCGCACCAATCTCGAGGTTGGTTCAAGTCACGCTCAAAGATTACATGCTACTACTGTGGAAGGGTAGGCCACAAGAAAGTAGAATGTCGATCCTTCAAGAGAGATCAAAAGGTCGGTAATGTTAAGCTAGACCAAATCAACCCAACAAAGATGCAAGAAGAGAAGAGCACTACCGTCGTAGCTGCAAAAGAAGAACTGCTTTATCTCGTTAGAGAAGGTAATATTTTAAACATTTCTTATGATGATAGTTATTGGATTATCGATTCTAGTACTTCCTTCCATGTCACTCCCCATGGAAGTTTCTTCTCATCCTACCAAAATGATGACTTTGGTACGGTGAAAATGGGAAATCAAGATAAGAGCAAAATTATCGGGATAGGAGACATCATACTAACAACAAGCACTGGATGCAAGCTTGGTCTAAAAGATATGAGGCACATCCCAACCATGTGCCTCAATCTTATCTCTGCTGGAAAGCTAGATGATGTTAGTTTGGTGAATTATTTTAGCAAAGGAAAGTGAAAGCTCGCCAAAGGAAGTTTAATCATGGCTCAAGGAAAGAAGGAAGAATCATTGTATGTGATGCAAGCTAAACTCTATAAAGATGAGGTAAATACCACCCCCGGTGATATGAAAATATGGCATAAACAACTCGGGCATATTAGCGATAAAGGTCTTTACATGCTCGTTCAAAAGAAACTCCTTTCTGATGTAAAAGGTAAATCACTTGACCCATGTACTGATTGTTTGGTTGGAAAACAGCATGGAGTTACTTTCCAAAGATCCTTCCTACCCACAAGGAGAAAGAACATTCTAGACCTCATACACACTGATGCGTGCTTGATGTCTATTTGGTGGAAAATTGGTAGTAAAAAGAATGAAAAAAATTTGATTTGTATTCTCTCGATTTTAATTATAATTTGGATTTTCGATTACAAAAGAGAGGAGAATTGTGTTTGGGCCAAAGTTGAGATTTTCATTGGTGTCGAACTCATTACAATTTCATCCATTACAATAAGTTCAAAAAAAAAAGAAAGTCGATCTTTTTATAAGATCTCCTTTATACAATGAAAATATAGATTACAACTCTTGTCAAACAGCAATGGACGTTTATCACCCGCTGCTTGCGTGGGATCTTTGCCTGTGTCGAGGATGTTAATATCCGTGGACCGCCGCGGATCAGATCCGGTTAGTAGAAGTTGGATAATCAATGCTCTCACTTCACGAAGGAAGTAATTACAGTAGTGGTGATTTTGACCAAGCAAAATCACGGCTCTTCTCGAGATTTAAGACCAAGCTTAAATACGGAGGAATAAGGGACGGGTCTCGAATCTCTCGAACTCCACTATTTATGCGCAGGAGATCACCAAGTGCTGTAAATTCGTGGCTCCACTCTCCAATTCGGCAGCGCTTCGCCCTCTTGATCTCCTCCCCCAAAAATGAACACTTGAACTCTTATTTATAGGCTTGGTTGATGGTTTCTTCAGATCAAAACGAGGGATCCCCTCTATCTTCAGTTAACAACAGCATAACCACTGTATCAGATCAGTTGGGACGCTCAGGAACCAAAAAATCGTAAGAAAAACCGTCAAAACTAAAAAATCAACAAATCTGGCCGAACTGTCACATGGTGGCTCGGCCTGGCCAGGCCACCAAATGGTGGCTCGGCCTGGCCGAGCCACCATTTGGTGGCTCGGACGCCGAGTCACCTTCTAGTGATCTGGCTTTGGGCCGAACCACTGGTTCGACCGAGTCGTTTTGATGTGACTCAGCCGCCAATGGTTTTTATTGGTTTTTTGGGTTTTGACTTGTTCCATCGTTACGCGTATTTCGTCGTTTCGTTGATCTGTACGCTGTTTTGGTGGCTGGTGAGTATACGGGCCACTTGGAGGTGGCCGGTGAGTGCATAGGCTATTCGGTTCGCCGTTTCGCTTCATGTGTTCACCGGCATTGGATAATCACCTTCTCTCTATCTCGAGCTGTGTGTAGATACCTATAAGTACTTTTAGATGCCTATAGATACCCCCTCCAAAGTGTTTCAGTCGCGTTTCTTTTATAGAAGAGCCTAGAATACTTTAGATGTGATTGGTCCAGCCTTCAGTCGGCGTGAAGGACCTGTAGTTAGCTTCGATTCTTGACTCCTTCGATTTTTAGTCTATTCAATGTTTTGACAAATAGCTGAAGTTCTTCCGGCGCTGTGTTTATCATCTGGCCATCGTCGAAGTCTTGAAACTAAAACTGATGAGTTAAGTTTAGCTCGTGTTGTTGAGTTGACTTAGAACTGACTATCTTCATCACGACATATTGATTCCTATTGACTTTCATCGTAACATGTTGATTGACGTTAACTGGCGTTGACCTAGGGTTACGCATTGGCTGGTGTTGATCTAGGGTTTCGGATTGCTCAGCGTTGACTTTTGGTCATAACGCGTTGACCGGTATTGACCTAGGGTTACGCGTTGACCGACGTTGACCTAGGGTTTTGGATCGTCCGACGTTGACTTTTGGTCTCAACGCGTTGACCGGCGTTAACACAGTTTATACTCGTACGTTTGCTGGAGTCTACACAGTTTAAGCTCTTAAGGCGTTGGAGCATGACGATCCTAAGTTTTTAGACTGTAGGACCAACTATTAAAGTTGTTTCGTTTGCAGATATGGATCTTATCCCGAAGTCGTTGGATGCTCAAGTCACAAGACCAACTAATGAAGCTGATGCGTCAGTGACTCTCGCATTTATAGGATTTTTGGCTAACCCTCAGCCATCAACGGGTTTGATTAGTCTTTACCGACTATCGTTTGAGTCGAGCTAGCATGCGGATTGTTTAAGTCCATTCTGCATGTAACGTTGTGCTAACAGAGTTAACTCTTTTAGTGCTATGATATTGAATACGTAGACTTTGTCTTTCTCATGAGAATAGACTACCTGGTGACGCGTGTTAGACGCTGACTTAGGATTTTTAGCAAATCCTCAGCCTTCAACGGATTTGACGTGCCTTTACCGATTACCGTTTGAATCGGGCTTGCATGCGGATTGTTTAAGTCCGTTTCGCATGTGACGTTGTGCTAAAGGAATGAACTCTCTTAGATTTGATGCTACGGCTTCGAATACGTAGACTTTGTCATTGTCACGGGAATAGGCCACCCAGCAACGTGTGTTAGACACTGACTTATCCCTACTTAGACTTCGGGATAAAAGTCCCCAGACTAGAATTCTGGTGTCTTCTTCAATCGGTAAAAGACTAAACCAGCAACGTGTGTTAGGCGTTGACTTATTCTTACTTAGGATTCAGGATAAAATTCCCCGTGCGTGTGAAGCATGGATTTTGGTGTTATGAATAACAACCTACCACAATGTCGAATATGTGGGCTTTTGTCCTTTTTACGGTTAAGGACTAACCGGCAACGTGTGTTAGGCGCTGACTTATCCCTACTTAGGCTTCGGGATAAAAGTCCCCAGACTAGAATTCTGGTGTCTTCTTCAATCGGTAAAAGACTAAACCGGCAACGTGTGTTAGACGTTGACTTATCCTTACTTAGAATTCAGGATACAATTCCCCGTGCGTGTGAAGCATGGATTTTGGTGTAATGAATAACAACCTGCCACAATGTCGAATATATGGGCTTTTGTCCTTTTTACGGTTAAGGACTAACCGGCAACGCGTGTTAGGCGTTGACTTATCCCTACTTAGGATTCGGGATAAAAGTCCTCAGACTGGATTTTTGGTATCTTCTTCAATCGGTGAAAGGCTAAACCGGTAACACGTGTTAGATGTTGACTTATCCCTACTCAGGATTCGAGATAAAATTCCCCATGCATAATAGACATGGATTTTTGTTGCTACGATAGTGAACACGTAGACTCGGTCATTTTTACGGGAACGAACCACCCAGCAACGCGGGTTAAGCACTGACTTATCCCTACTTAGGCTTCGGGATAAAATTCCCCAGACTGGATTCTGGTGTCTTTTTTAATCGGTGAAAGACTAAACCGGCAACGCGTGTTAGGCGTTGACTTATCCCTACTCAGGATTCGGGATAAAATTCCCCATGCGTGTGAGACACGGATTTTAGGAGTTTGAAAAAGTGGTGTCTTCTCTTGGGGCAAAGACGAACCCGATGCGGGAGAGGAAGAATTTTATATTCTATCTCCTAAAGCTAAAGAGGAAGAATTTTATATTCTATCTCCAGTCACAAAAGAAAACTCAAAGTGGGATCTCCACTTCAAGAATTTGGGAAGGTGAAACTAAGAGTGGGATCTCCACTTCGAGAATCAAAAAGATTCGAATACTCCTAACTGTCGGAAGGTTTGATTATCGAACTAAAAGGTGGGTTTCTTATTTATCGAGAGTGAATTAGGGTTTTGGCCTTGACTGTAGGAAGGTTTGACCAAACGGGAGTTTGAGATGATCCTAACTGTAGGAAGGTTTGATCACTTAATTTGAAAGTGGACCTCCCGTTCATTGGAGGAATCGAAAGGGAATTTTGGTTTTGGCCCTAACTGTAGGAAGGTTTGACTGAGTGGAAGGTTTAAGACGATCCTAACTGTAGAAAGGTTTGATCGCTCGATTTGTGGGCCTCTCATTCATTGGAGGAATCACGAGGAGATTTTGGTTGTGGTCCTAACTGTAGGAAGGTTTGACCAGGTAGACAGTAGGAGTGGGAGTACAAATCACAGTGGGAGTGTTGTCTTGTACAAATCACTCAGAGGTGGTTACTGGTGTTAAGTAATAAATACTTAACACAGAGGGGTTTGACAATCATCAATAATCAGAAGATTAAAATTTCGAGTACTATGTCTAGACTCTAACAATGGAAGTGTTGAGTGCACAGACATAGTGAGAGTTTGAATGGGAGTTTCGTGAGGGAAGATTGATCCAACAAAGCAATCGAATCTCGTCTCAGCAAAAGAGTGTTTGGAAATCATGGTGGGAGTTTAGTGTTTATCACTTTATTCGTAATGACGGGGTTATCCCTAAGAAAATTACATGTAGGATTCTTCCGGGAACTTCCCGTTACACAAATCATCCACTCCCAGCTTCCTCTGTGAAACTAGGTCTGACATTATACTCAGTTACATGACCAGGTTATCCTTAAGAATAATATACATAAAAATTCTCCAAGAAGTTCCCGTCAAGAGTGGGAAACAGTTTAGACTCGTATACCTATTGGAGTATTGAGAAGCAGTTTATACTCGTATACTCTTCGGAGTGATGAGAAGCGGTTTATACTCGTATACTTGTCAGAGTATTCATTTGGCTTAATTGAGTGATATAATGCCAGCTTCAACCAAGGTTTGGATGCTATTCTTGAGAGCAAAGCAATCCTTAGTGGGATGAAGGATCCTCCTGTGGTACGCACAGTACTTTGGATTCATAGTATTGTCAGCTTCCTCTTGATTTACGATAGGTGGTAACTTGATCTTATTATTTTTAAGAAGGGACTTGAAGATGGCTGGAACATCTTCGTCCTTGAAGGAGTACTCTTTTTGGAGTTTCGGGTCCGAAGCCTTTTGCTGTCTTCGGGATTGTCGTTATGATGTTTGATTAGCATCAACAGCAGTTACAGGTGTCTTGCCCTTACCACGGAAGGCGAAGTTTGAGTTTGGAGGATTAGCCGTCGGTTGGCTCCTCTCGGCCTTCTTCCTTCGGAGAAAGCGTTCGGCCTGATTTTCGCGCATCTTCAACTCTTTCTAGTTATTGGATGGTGCTACTCCATAACTTCTAACACGTCCAAAGAGAGGTTGTTGTGGTGGGTTTGGAGGATGAAGTCCTCTGCGATCGGATCTCAGCAGTTCATCGCCTTATTCCAAAAGCGCTTGACGAAGTCGTTGACCGTCTCGTCATCTTCTTGCTTCTCATCGAAGAGCATCCTGATTGACACCTCGGCATCATCGTCAAAGAAATGAGCGAGAAATAGGTTCTCTAGGTTATCCCAGCTGTTGATGCTTCCAGACTTGAGACGGTGGTACCAATCGAAGGCGGGCCCGCGATGGGTGCCAACGAATGACCGAACCATAAAGGCTTCATTGCTAGAGATCATGCCCAAGTGGGACTTAAAGTAGATCAAATGCTGAGTGGGCGAACCCTTCCCATTGAACGGTGTGAAGTTGATCAGGTTAAACTTCGCCGGATATGGGATCAAATCCCACTCTCTTGGGTAAGGACATGGAATCCCGGTCTTCTTTACCTCTCGATCAGACATCAGAGCATTTATTTTTCTCTCAAGATCCTTTATCTTTTCGTCCTCGTCTGTATCATACTTCAGACAATTTATGAGAGGAACAACGGGGCCACCCCCAGCATTGTCATCATTGGCAGGACTACCCCCGGTATTATTATCTTCAGTAGGACCACCCCCAGTGTTCTGATCAACGGGAGGGTTCTCAACATTGATACGTTCATCACCATCTGAATAGCTATCTGCTTGGTTAGCAGTGTTGTGACGGCTAGATTCGCCAATTTGATTGGAAAGAGCCCGAATCTGTCGGTCGTGCTCTTCCCTCATTCGTAGCATAGCCATTTTTATTTCGATCTTGAATGCCTCTTTCTGCTTGGCCAAGGCATCATCAACCATTTTGGCTACTTCCTCGGTGTTAATCATAAACACTTCGCGGGATTGTCCCGGACTGGATACCGTATTATCAGAAGCGATGGCCGAGTTAGCATCCGATGCTTCATCATCCGAGGATAACCCTCTCTGCATTCTCTGATAGTCCCTTTGTCTAATAGTTCCTGATCGTAACCGGGTTAGACGACGCGATACAAGCGGGTCAGAGCTAGAAGGTCGAATCGATTTTCCCTTATCAGCCATATTTATTGTGACTTCCGAAAGTTCGTCACCTTGAACGACCGATCGTTTCTTGCGGAAACGTCTTGGCTTGGACTTAGTCGCTCCGTTAGAGATCCTCTCAAATACCGAGACCCTCTGCGGAGCGGTCTTGGGGCAGCTACACGCTGATAATACTGCCCTGATAATGTTTATGCACGAACAATAAAAGTCCGTTTCTTGGGTGCTTCTCTTTCGAGATCTGTTCATACCCCTACCCCGATAGTACAACTTATCGGTCTGAAGACCGGAGCAACCTATCGTGTGTTGGCATGACTGTAGGTGTAAATTTTGATCTCCCAAAAACAGAGAACCTTGTTTGTATTTATAAGAATAGCTTATTACAAACTAATGAATCGAAAATTATAACAGAAGCGGAGGGAATGCCCTCCTTGTTTAACGTGGGGTCTTCGGTAGCGATAGGACGCCTCCCTCGGTTCTCGCACCAAGTTTGCTTTCCTTGGACGATCCGATCGAAGTTGCTGCTGGAGCTTCAGTTCTCAGTAGAAGGTCCGATGTAAGTGGGTTCGAGTCTACCCGAGAGCCTCAAGTCGGAGAGTTCTGACGAGTCTCTTCAAATGAGGGAGCCTTTAGCAAAAGCCAAGGTTCAACCTTTGGAAGATTAGCCAGCCCAGTAAGCAGCAGCCAATCCCCCCTTCATGCTGGCTGAAGATGGGTTTTAATAGGCAAAGGATGGCATGGGCCATCCCTTGATTCATGGGATTTAACCACTAATAGAGGTGAGGGAGCCAGCCGCCCTATTCTTGTAGCTGTCCCTGGCTGTACCTAGTACTTAGGTGAGGAACGCCATGCTTTCTCCTTTTGAAGCGTGGGATGTGATGGATTCCATACCCAAGTGGGTACTTAATTCTACAGCAGGCAGACCAGAGCGTGCAGGCGAGTTGGCGACCCTGCAGGCGGGTTGGAAACTATGTAGACGAGCTGGCAGTTCTTTAGGCGAGCTGGCAACCCCTGCAGGCGAGATTCGAGCTGTAGGCGAACTTCAACTACAGCCAGACTTGGGTCTGCAGGCGAGCTTACAGGCGAGCTTGGTCTGCAGGCGAGCTCGGGACTGCAGGCAGACTTAGGTCTGCATGCGAGCTTGGGATTGTAGGCAAACTTGGGTCTGCAGGCGAGCTTGCAAGCGAACTGAGTCTGCAGGCGAGCTTGGGACTGTAGGCAGACTTGGGTCTGCAGGCGAGCTTGCTCATGCAGGCGAACTTCAAGCTGTTAGGCAAACTCTAGCCTTTAGGCAAGCTGGGGACTGCAGGCGGACCTGGGTCTGCAGGCGAGCTTTAAAGAATAGGCCGTAACTTTCAAACCGTAAGTCGGAATTGGACGAATTATATATAAAAATCACCTATCTCGACGAGACAGTGCCATCTGAACCTAGCCAAAGGCTTCGGTTCGCTTCCTCCGTTTTGCCAAATTCCTTACGGTTTGGAGATATTTGCGTTTTTTCCCCTCTTTGCTATTTCGGGCAAGGTTTTATCAGTTTTGTTCTGAACTTCTCTGATAAGGATTAAAGGCAATTTTTATTGCCTACAATGACTCATCAGGTATAACATCGTCGTTTGAAGAATACGTTTCATTCTGAGGACTCGATGCCTTGTTTGCGTCCTCAAGAGTCACGCGCTTAGAGCTGCGCTTTTGGGGGTGCGAACTCTTAACGGGTTCTTGGACTTCAATTCGTCGTCCGAGGTGGTCAAGTGCAAGGGTTTTCCTATTATACAAAGGTCCTAACTTGTTGCGAGGGCGTGTGCGACCCCCAGCTCGAGTGGCTGCTCGGGGTTCAGTCATCGGACCCAAGCATTCTTTGATCGGAACCTTACCTCGATCCTCGTGCAAAGGACCCAGGCGATCCATCATCCTCATCTTGAAACGGGATAAGTCTCTGTGGTCATGAGGCATCACCGGAGTGTAGAATTCATCATGATAGGAATAGGGGCCGTCGGAAAAAAAACTCAGATGGGACTGTAGGAAGTGAATCAGTAGTGAAACGGACCAAACCAGTCCGAGTTTTGCTAAAACCACCATTTAGTGGTTTGACTTTGGCTGAGCCACCATTTGGTGGTTTGAATTTGGCCGAGCCACCATTTGGTAGTTTGACTTCGGCCGAGCCACCATTTGGTGGTTTGAATTTGGTCGAGCCACCATTTGGTGGTTTGAATTTTTCGATGCCTTCGGGCACCGTTTGGGTTGTTTTTGATGCCGGTTTGGGCTTTAGCCTCCAGACTCGGCGTGATCTTGGTGGCTTCTTGACCACTTTTTTCTGCTTCAGCTTCTGCGCTTCTCGCACGAGGATCCGTGTGTGCGCAATCAAGGCATGACGCTTCTGAATGCACTCCTCGAGGGTTGAGTGGGTCCGTTTGACTTGGATCCATTCATTCGCTGTTGGCTTGGAGGATATGCTATTCATTTGCTGCTGAGGGGGTTTGCACCTTCTGGACTTCAGATCCGCTTCGTAGCGAATCCTGTAAACTGGCTCCAAAGCCATACCAAGTCGGCACGTAATTCGTTGGCGCTGTCTTTGACGTGCCCTCTTTGATAGGATTGGCTTGCCTTCTGCAATTAACTCCTTGGTGGAGGAGAGGTCCAGATCTGTAGATCCGGGCTCATTGGAGGCCAGAGGGGCATTACAAGGCGGGGTTGCAGCGGCAACGGGGCCCTTGATCTTCCTGCGCTTGCGAGGGGCGGAGGATCTGGAGGAAGAGGACGACAGATACTCCTCGAATTTTAGTTGGTCGAACTCGTACTCGACCTCTTCGTAAAACGGGATCTGGATCCGTGGTTCCGGCATGACAGCTTCGACAGCGAAGCTGTTGGCTCCTACTGTGGTCGCCTGCTTGTTTGGGTCAAAAGTTGAGATTTTCATTGGTGTTGAACTCATTACAATTTCAGCCATTATAATAAGTTCAAAAAAAAAAGAAAGTCGATCTTTTATAATCTATCCTTTATACAATGAAAATAAAGATTACAACTCTTGTCAAACAGCGTAACGGACGTTTATCACCCGCTGCTTGCATGGGATCTTTGCCTGTGCCGGGGATGTTAATATCCATGGACCGCCGCGGATCAGATCCGATTAGCAAAAGTTGGATAATCAATGCTCTCACTTCACGAAGGATGTAATTGCAGTAGCGGTGATTTTTACTAAGCAAAATCACGGCTCTTCTGGAGATTTAAGACCAAGCTTAAATCAGGAGGAGTAGGGGACGGGTCTCGAATCTCTCGAACTCCACTCTTTATGTGCAGGAGATCGCCAAGATCCGCTAACCCTTGCTGTAAATTCGTGGCTCCACTCTCCAATTCAGCAGCGCTTCGTCCTCTTGATCTCCTCCCCTAAAAATGAACACTTAAACTCTTATTTATAGGCTTGGTTGATGGTTTCTTCAGATCAAAACGAGGGATCCCCTCTATCTTCAGTTAACAACAGCATAACCACTGTATCAGATCAGTTGGGATGCTCAGAAACCAAAAAATCGCAAGAAAAACTGTCAAAACCGAAAAATCAAAAAATCTGGCCGAACTGTCACCTGGTGGCTCGGCCTGGCCGGGCCACCAAATGGTGGCTCGACCAGCCACCATATGGTGGCTCGGCCGCCGAGTCACCTTCTGGTGATCTGGCTTTGGGCCGAACCACTGGTTCGGCCGAGTCGTTTTTATGTAACTCGGCCGCCAGCGGCTTTTATTAGTTTTTCGGGTTTTGACTTGTTCCGTCGTTACGCATATTTCATCGTTTCGTTGATCTGTACGCTGTTTTGGTGGCTGGTGAGTACACAGGCTACTTGGAGGTGGCCTGTGAGTGCATAGGCTATTCGGTTCGCTGTTTCGCTTCATGTGTTCACCGGCATCGGATAATCACCTTCTCTCTGTCTCGAGCTGTGTGTAGATACCTATAGGCATTTTTAGACGCTTACAAATTGATCTGAATTCTCTCCTTTGTTTAAGTCTGGGTTCTTCACGGTAGCGATGAGATGCCTCCCTCGAATGCTCACATCGAGTTTGTTTCTCTTTGACGATCCGAACGTCTTGTTTCACTAGAACGGTATATTCTCCTCACGGTTTGATGCTGTGGAGGACTTGCGTGATAAGTTTGAAACTCTGAATGAATTGGTAACTCAGAGCGAGTTTAAACTCTTGTAAAAGAGTTGATTGATCTTAACCGTAATTGGTTAGATAAGCCAAACATGAAGATAGCCCCAAGAATATGTTGCCGAGAAGATGATCCGAAGAAACCGTTCTCTAGATTTCCAAAATTCTCAAAGATCCTAAGATATCTTCCTCTCTCCCTCTAATCTGCCCAAGATGAAGAGCCTTTAACTAAACTGATTTTTTAGTTATTTATAGGAGATTAAGGGGTGTAACCGCTCTCTTAATTTACTCCTAAGTGGGGCAGAATGTGGTGTAACCGCCTCCTTAATCCGCTCCTAAGTTAGGGCGGAAATCCCTCAGATCATGGGGAGAAAACGGTTTCTGGAACCGTTCAACTTGTGTTTGAACGAGTCAAACGCATGTCCTGCATTCTGGAATGAAATCTGTATTTGAACTAGTGTTTGCAAGTTGCGTTGGGTAACAGATGGAACCTGCGTTGGTAGCTGTTAGAAGCTGTGTTGGTAGCAGTTAGATGCTACGTTTGGTAGCGGTTGGAAGCTGCGTTTTGCAGCATTTAGGAGCTGTGTTTGGCAGTAAATGGAAGCTGCGTTTGTAGAATTTAGGAGCTGCGTTTGCATAGCTTTGACTCTGGAATGAGGCCACTTGTGATTCACCTCTGGGATGCAGGGATGAGTCCTGCGTCTTGGATTGAAGAGATCGTTGGCTTGTAATCCCTTCTGTCAGAGCGTCGTGACAATCGTTGTTTAGTAATCTTCGCTTTAGCTCTTTGAAATGTGAAAGTCGTCAGATTGCAACTCTCATTATTGGTTATGAAGACTATTGATCAGAGCTTTTATCGGTTGTCGTGAAGGTCGTTGATATGAAACATTCATCGATCTACGTGAAAGTCTTCAAATTGTAGCCTTTTGGAAGTCGTCGAATTGTAACCTCTATTGTTGATGTTTGATAGGGATAAACTATCTGTTGTGATTTTTAGACAGCCTACAATGTCTGAGAAATCCATTGGTAGGGCATTGCATTTTGTCACCTTCATCGATGACCATTCAACGAAGCTGTGGTTACACCTGTTAAAATCAAAGGATCAAATACTTGATGCATTCAAGGAGTTCAATGCCCGAGTGGAACATGAGACAGGATGGAAGATCAAGTGTGTGCGATCAGACAATGGAGGTGAGTATAGATGTCACGCCCCGCTTCCCAAAATACCAGGGAATCGGAACGTGAACAAGCCCGCGACGTATTAGTTTGAGAAAAAATATATATACTATTATTATTTTTTCTTCTCAATCCAATACGCTAAGCGTCAAATATATAAATCTCAGTCACAGGTCCCCGATCACAATAGTAAGAATATAAGGACAACCCAGGGTAAGAAATAAACATATCATCAACAGATCATCCCAGACATAAAATATGGGTCAACATACCCTTACTACAACAACAGTCCAACTAGAAAATAAGAAATACATAGTCCATAATAAAAGGAAATACTAACAAAATAACCAAATATGTCCCCAACTAAAGAAAAATACTATAAGAGTGTCCTATCAGTTACTACAGAAAGAAAAGCACATCTAGGCTTCAGCTTGTTCTTCCACTCCATCGGAAGGACATCCTGGCTGGGCATACGCTGGTTCGGCCACATCATCGAACTGAACTTGTTCGTCTCCTAAGTCTGACGCACACCAGAGAAAACAAGTGTACGTCTGCGTGTATGGCACACGGCAAGATCTCACGTGAACAAATAAAACGGTCTAATGACTCATGCTATAATAATAATGATACTAACATGAAAAACAAAGATACATGCAACTAAAATCTAATAGTAACATACAGCTATGTGAATATAATAACTGGGTCGAATACTAACCAACCTAAAACTCAGTGGTCCACGTCTCACACAGAGTCAATGCTCCTGTCATCGGATAACTGACTGTTCACAAATCCCCTACGTGCATCCAATACCGCTACACGAATCGGTCAGAGGACTACACGCAATCCGATTTCGGCCTGGTCCGAACTCAAGCAGAACTCGGGTGACTACACAAATTCACTGACTAAAGTGACTACACGAATTCACTTTAGCCCAACAAACCAACCCCAGTGACTACACGAATTCACTGGCGCGAGCCTGGAAGATACATCAACTATCTTATCCGATCACATGAACATTGACTTCCCCATCCCAACTCTCTTGTATTTTCTTGTTAACCATAATCCTCATTGGAAACCCTTAAAACAAATTTCGCCCTCGGAATTAAAATAAGAATGATGCACAAGGATCCAAAGGGCAGAAATATAGAACAAGAGACTCAATTCAACTCATATAGTGGAGGATTCAAAATAAATTACATGACCATAAGTAAGGAAAACGTAATGCAAGAATGATACAAGATAAGATATACGATGTGGCAGCTAAGATTCAGGAAATAGATGAGGGTATCGTTGTCGCATCTCAGACTCAGTTTCCCAAGTCAACTCTTCAGGAGAATCCGGATGCCACATCACACGAACAAGCGAGACGGTCTTATTCCGGAGGGTCTTCTCCCTTTGGTCCAAAATCGCCACAGGCTGCTGCTCGTAGGTCAAATCAGGTTGCACCTCAATCTCTGAGAAATCTACGACATGACTCGGATCTCCAACGTATCTTCGCAACTGGGAAATGTGGAATACATCATGCACTCCAGCTAGAGCGGGTGGTAATGCAAGTCGGTACGCCACCTCTCCTACTCTCTCTAATACGTCGAAAGGTCCCACATATTATGGACTCAACTTCCCACGCCTTCCAAAGCGAATGGTGCCTCGGTTGGGGAAATCTTCAGGAACACATGATCTCCTGGCTGAAACTCCAAGTGTCGGCGCTTCGCATCTGCCCAATGCTTGAATCTGTCTTGCGCTATGCGAAGTCTCTCCAGAATAATCCTGACTGCATCAACTGATTTATCAATCAACTCCGGCCCGAGAATCTCTCGCTCGCCAACATCGTCCCAACTCAGCGGAGAACGACACTTCCTACCATACAATGCTGCAAAAGGGGCCATTCCAATACTAGTCTGGAAGCTATTGTTGTATGCAAACTCCACCAAATGAAAGTGATCTTCCCATGACCCGTAGAAGTCAAGCATACAAGCTCTAAGCATATCCTCCAAAATCTGAATGGTCCTCTCTGACTACCCATCGGTCTGGGGATGATAAGCTGTGCTAAAACTAAGACTGGTCCACAGACTCGCCTGCAAGCTCTTCCAGAACTCTGAAGTAAATCTGGTATCGCGATCCGAGACGATGCACACTAGAACTCCATGCAATCGCACGATCTCCTGCAATACGAGAGATTTACTAACACTCTTGGAAAACAACTCATTGAAATATATAAAGATAAATGTTTTACCTCCATGTATCTCTAAGCAAGATACTCCGTCGACTGTCCCACTCGGAATGGAATGAAATGAGCTGATTTGGTTAATTGATCTACGATCACCCAAACAGCGTCATTTTGCTTAGTGCTCCGAGGTAAGCCAGTGACGAAGTCCATGGTGACATGCTGCTACTTCCATTCTGGAATAGGCAATGGCTGCAAAAGACCCGTGGTGCGCTGATGCTCTGCCTTCACCTGCTGACATACAAGGAACTTAGCCACACTACGAGCCACATCTCTCTTCATACCACGCCACCAATAATTCAGCTTCAGATCCTTATACATCTTCGTACCTCTAGGATGAATAGAATATGGTGAGCTATGAGCTTCCCGTAATAACTCTTCTCGGACATCTCCTCCTGGTACGCAGATACGACTCCCAAATCGTAAGGATCCGTCTTCATGAACAACAAATTCCGACCAAAGACCAGCCATAGCTAACTCTCTACACTTCTGAAGAAATGGGTCATTTGCTTGAGCTGCCTTGATTCGCTCGACCAGTGTCGATTGAATCTGAAGATTCATCAAGGAAGCGATGACACCTGGAAGAAGAACTTCTATACTCATATCCTTCACTTCCTGCTGAAGTCTCTACTGCGCCGTGAGGGTCATAATCGCTGGCAAACGACTCAAAGCATCTGGTACTACATTGACCTTGCCAGGATGATACTGAAGATCAATGTCATAATCCGCCATTAGTTCTAACCGTCGGCGTTGCCTCATGTTGAGCTCCTTCTGAGTAAATATGTACTTCAAGCTCTTATGATTAGTGAACACCTTCACTTGCTCTCCCAACAGATAATGTCTCCAGAGCTTAAGAGCAAAAATCACAACTGCCAACTCTAAGTCATGGGTAGGATAATTCTGCTCGTTCTTCTTCAACTGACGAGAAGCATATGCTACCACATGGACCACCCCGCTGAAGAACGCATCCTAATCCTCTACCTGATGCGTCGCAAAATACCTCAAAGTTTCCTCTCTTATCTGGTATCGTCAAGACCGGGGCCGAAATCAGTCGTGACTTTAACTCCTCGAACGCCTGCTCACAAGTGTCGGACCAGACAAACTTAATATCCTTCCTCGTAAGTCGTGTCATCGGCTCCACAATCTTCAAAAAATCTCTGATGAAGCGACGGTAGTAACCAGCTAATCCCAAGAATCTCTTAATGTCTGACACCGACTTAGGGGTAGGCCAATCCTTCACTACTGATACCTTCTCCGGATCCACTGATATGCCGTCTCCTGACACCACGTGTCCTAGAAACGCTATACGATCTAGCCAGAACTGGCACTTACTATACATGGCAAATAGCCGATGTTCTCTCAAGGTCTTCAACACGTACCGCAAATGCTCTGCATGCTCCGCTTCACTCTTAGAGTACACCAAGATGTCATCGATAAAGACCTCCACAAACTTATCCAATACATCATAGAATACCAAATTCATCAGGTTCATGAATGTTGCCGGTGCATTAGTCACACCAAACGGCATCACTAAGAATTCATAATGTCCATATCTCGTCCGGAATGCAGTCTTGGGGACATCAGAATTCCTAACCTTCACCTGGTGATACCCGCTCCGCAAGTCTATCTTAGAAAATACTATCGATCCTCCTAACTGATCGAAAATATCATTGATACGGGGAAGTGGATACTTATTCTTCACTGTCACCGCATTCAACTCCCGGTAGTCGATGCACATCCGCTTCGATCCATCCTTCTTTCCTACAAGCAACACAGGTGCTCCCCAGGCTGATACACTGGGTCGTATCAAGCCTTTCTGCAAAAGATCATCCAACTGAGTCTGAAGCTCAGCCAACTCAGTCGGGGGCATACGATAAGGAGTCTTGGAAATCGGAGCAACGCCAGGCTTCAAATCTATGGAAAACTCAATTGCCCGATCCGGTGGTAATCCGTAAATATCGTCAGGAAACACATCCTCAAATTCCCGAACCACAATTGGCTTCTCGGATTCCACTTGCATCGTAGCTAACGTCGTCTTCTTCGGTCTAGCTCTGAACTCCATAGGTCCGGCCGATGTGCTGCCACTAAGGAACTCAAACCTCGGGTGATCCGCTATCTCAAACACTACGCTCCGACGGTGGCAATCAATGGTGGAAAAGAACGTCCCCAACCAATCCATTCCAAATACTGCATCAAAGCTCATCAAATCAATAACCAGAAAGTCTGCGAAGAGTTCCCTCCCGCAGATGACTACAGGGCATACTTCATAACCACTAGATGCTACTAAGACACCACTGCCCGTATTGATATTCCAGCCCGTAGTCAGAGAAGCTATAGGAAGAGAGTGGGCACTCGCAAAGAGACGAGACAAGAAACAATGGGAGGCTCTAGAATCAAAGAGTGATAAAGCAAGAACGGAAGAAACAAGAAACTTGCCTATTATAGGAGAATGTAAATACAACTAACTTAGTATTCTTAAACAATCCTATCATAATATCATTATGTAATAAGAAAATTCATATGCTATTAAGACTTAGATAAATAATTCTTACCAGTGATAACTTGATCGTTCGCCTCAGCTTCTACGGCTGACATCATGAACATCTGTCGTTGAGGTTGTTGCCTGTGTGCTTCCTGATGAAGCTGCTGCTGTGGAGGAAGAGGCCCTGCTCGTGGATAGGATCTGTGCTGAGGCTGTGCTACCGGGACTGGTCGAGGTGGAGCTAGGAGAGCTGCCCGACCTAGAGGTGGGGGCAAACGAGCCTGGTGTTTCTGAGGACAATCTCGGCTGATATGACCAAGGGACCCACAACTAAAGCATAGATGAAGACGCCTGGGGCAATCCTGCTGAGTATGACCAGGGTAGCTACAATAGGAGCACCTCACCAAAGACTGGTTCTGAGACTGCACTCCAGGACACTGATAAGGGTGAGCCTGCTGAAATGACTGACGCTGAGAATGCTGCTGTCGCTGTGGAGCCTGCTGCTGCCTCGGAGGGGGACGCTCGACATTCCGGGTCGGAGCTGCTGGTATCCTACCCTGAATCAAGTGTGGATCTTCTGGTTCCTTCTGCGCGCTCTCAATCTCACGTGCTGCATCCAATACGGCGTCGTGAGTCACAAGAGCCCTACCAGCCAAAGCCAATCTGATATATTTGTCCAGACCTTTCTGGAACTGGTGCCTCCTGATAGTGGGGTCCGTGACCAAATGAGGAGCGTATCGGCTCAAAGAAGAAAACTCAGCCTCGTACTCGTCGACTGATCGACCCCTTGCTTGAGCTCGACAAATCTACGCAGTAGCTCATCTCGGGCCGACTGAGGAAAATATTTCCTATTGAAGCGATTTGTGAACGTCTCCCACAGAATCGGCCTTTCTAGGTGTGTCCTCTCAGCAGCCCACCAGATTCTAGCTGTATCCGTAAGCTGAACATCCATGAGATCTACCCACTTTACAGGGGGAATACGAGTCACCGTAAGGATAGTCTCCGTGACCTTGAGAAACTCCTCTGCTGCTAAAGGTCCCTCGGCACCAGTAAAGGAAGGAGGTCGCATATATCGAAACTCTCTAACACCAGGCTCCGAGCGAGGGGGATGCTGGTGCTGATGCTCCTACTGCAATTGCCTAGCTAAGAACTGCTGGTTCGTCACTAGCCCCTGAATCATCACTAAAAGCTGTTGCGGATCTGCTTCAGGCATCTGACCACTGCTACTGGAGGGGTTGCCATTACTACGAGTACCCACCATAGTTCTGAAGAAAATGAGGATCAAAAGGAAAACTAGGGTTAAAATCAAACAATATATTTGGAAAATAGTAAATAAAAATAATTATTAAGATAATAGTATAAGAACATAATTATAGTCATACGGATGAAAAATGATATGTACTTGAATTGTCCAATACATTCTTACTAGTAGGAACTCGGGACCGGGACCTGCATGGGCCACCACTAAAACCTGTCACCCCCCGCTTCCCAAATTACCGGGTAATCGGAACGTGAACAAGCCCGCGACGTATTAGTATGAGAAGAAATATATATACTATTATTTTTTTTCTTCTTAATCCAAACGCTAAGCGTCAAATATATAAATCTCAGTCACAGGTCCCCGATCATAATAGTAAGAATATAAAGACAACCCAGGGTAAGAAATAAACATATCATCAACAGATCATCCCAGACATAAAATATGGGTCAACATACCCTTACTACAACAACAGTTCAACTAGAAAATAAGAAATACATAGTCCATAAGAAAAGGAAATACTTACAAAATAACCAAATATGTCCCCAACTAAAGAAAAATACTATAAGAGTGTCCTATTGTTTTCGTCGAAAGTTGCCTTCATCATTGATTTCATTAAAACTTCAATCATTACAAATGAATTCAAATAACAAAGAATAAAAAAAATTACAACTTTCTTGAAAATAAACACAAGATCCGTTTATCGTCTCTTGCTTGCGTGGGTCTTTAGCCTGTGACGGGGACGTCGATATCCGTGGACCACCGGGCAATCAGATCTGATCCAGAAAAATTGGGCAGAGCTTCGTCGATCCGCGAGGAGATCTAGAAACTTGAAGCGCCTATCTCGGATAAAGTGAGATATTTGCTCTTCTTAGGATTACCGACGAGGGGTAATACTAAGGAACGGATGGGTGATGAAGATCTGAAGAAGGACTCTCCTGTGTTGAGACGCTCGATCACTCTTCACTGCAGTAGGGCTTCGCCAATCCTCTTCAAAATTCCAGATCCCCAAAAGTGAGGCCTAAGGCTACTATTTATAGGCAAGAGGACGTATAGGGCGATTAAAACGGACTCCACGGCATAAATTCGCCTTCGGACACCCCTAGGGTGTCCCAGAAATTCCGAGACACCCCTGGGGTATCTCACATTAACCGAGACGCTCCGTTGAGGTGTATTCGTCCGCTTCCGCTGTAAATTCTTCGTCCGAACTCGGATTTTAGCGATTCAAAGTGCGTTGGAAGCCTGTTGAAGAGTTCTATCAGCTCTGATGGTTGGATTATCTGCATGAGACAAGAAAGGCGTTGTTCCTTTTGTAAACATCGTAGGGTTCCCGATTAGCCCATGCCTTCGTAGTTCGTCGATTCACTTCAATCGTTCATCGACATTAATCGAACCCCTGTGGATCGGATAGTGACGTTCATCATCGTTCTTTAACACTGAGCTGTTCGCGGAGACCTATGGGCAATTTTCGATGCCTACAGATACCCCATCCAAAGCGTTCCGGCCTCGTTTCTTTTATAGAAGAGGCTGAAATACTTTGGATGTGATTGATCCAACCTTTAGTCGGCATAAAGGACCTGTGGTTAGCTTTAACTCTTGGCTCCTTCGATTTTTCGGTTTATTCGATGCTTTGACGAATAACCGAAGTTATTCCGGCGCTGCGTTTATCGCCTGGCCGTCATCGGAGTCTCGAGTCTACAACCAGTGAGTTGAGTTTGGCTCGTGTCATTAAGTTGACTTTTGAACTGACTATCTCTGTCACATTGTGCTGACTTAGGGTTTCGGATCACCGTATGTTGACTTTTTATCACAACGCGTTGAATGGCGTTGACCTAGGGTTACGCGTTGACCGGCGTTGACCCGAGGGTTTCGAATCGTCAAACGTTGACTTTTGGTCGCAACGCGTTGAATGATATTGACCTAGGGTTACGCGTTGACCAGCGTTGACCCGAGGGTTTCGAATCGTCAAACGTTGACTTTTGGTCGTAACGCGTTGACTGGTGTTGACCTAGGGTTACGCGTTGACCGGCGTTGACCCTAGGGTTTCGAATCATCGAACGTTGACTTTGGTCGCCACGCATTGACTGGCGTTGACCTAGGGTTACGCGTTGACCGTCGTTGACCCTAGGGTTTCGAATCGTCAAACGTTGACTTTTGGTCACAACGCACTGAATGGCGTTGACCTAGGGTTACGCGTTGACCGGCATTGACCCTAGGGTTTCGAATCGTCGAACGTTGACTTTTGGTCGCAACGCACTGAATGGCGTTGACCTAGGGTTACGCGTTGACCGGCGTTGACCCTAGGGTTTCGAATCGTCGAACGTTGACTTTTGGTCATAACGCACCGAATGGCGTTGACCTAGGGTTACGCGTTGACCGGCGTTGACCCTAGGGTTTCGTATCGTCGAACGTTGACTTTTGGTTGCAACGCGTTGAATGGCGTTGACCTAGGGTTACGCGTTGACCGGCGTTGACCCGAGGGTTTTGAATCGTTGAACGTTGACTTGGGTCGCAACGCGTTGACTGGCGTTGACCTAGGGTTACGCGTTGACCGGCGTTATCCCTAAGGTTTCGCGTCGTCGAACGTTGACTTTTGGTTGCAACGCGGTGACTGGCGTTGACCTAGGGTTACGCGTTGACCGGCGTTGACCCTAGGGTTTCGAATCGTCGAACGTTGACTTTTGGTCGCAATGCACTGAATGGCGTTAAGCTAGGGTTACACGTTGACCGGCGTTGACCCTAGGGTTTCGAATCGTCGAACGTTGACTTTTGGTCACAACGCACTGAATGGCATTGACCTAGGGTTACACGTTGACCGGCGTTGACCCTAGGGTTTTGAATCGTCGAACGTTGACTTTTGGTCGCAACGCACCGAATGGCGTTGACCTAAGGTTACGCGTTGACCGGCATCGACCCAAGGGTTTTGAATCGTCGAACGTTGACTTAGGTCGCAACGCGTTGACTGGCGTTGACCTAGGGTTACGCGTTGACCGGCGTTGACCTAGGGTTACGCGTTGACCGGCGTTGACCCTAGGGTTTCGCATCGTCGAACATTGACTTTTGGTTGCAACGCGTTGACTGGCGTTGACCTAGGGTTACGCGTTGACCGGTGTTGACCCTAGGGTTTTGAATCGTCAAACGTTGACTTTTGGTCGCAACGTAGCGAATGGCGTTGACCTAGGGTTACGCGTTGACTGGCGTCGACCCTAGGGTTTCGAATCGTCGAACGTTGACTTTTGGTTGCAACGCGTTGACTGGCGTTGACCTAGGTTTACGCGTTGACCGACGTCGACTCTAGGGTTTCGAATCGTCAAACGTTGACTTTTGGTCGCAACGCACTGAATGGCGTTGACCTAGGTTTACGCGTTGACCGGCGTTGACCCTAGGGTTTCGAATCGTTAAACGTTGACTTTTGGTCGCAACGCACTGAATGGCGTTGACCTAGGGTTACGCGTTGACCGGCGTTGACCCTAGGGTTTCGAATCGTCGAACGTTGACTTTTGGTCACAACGCACCGAATGGCGTTGACCTAGGGTTACGCGTTGACCGGCGTTGACCCTAGGGTTTCGCATCGTCGAACGTTGACTTTTGGTTGCAACGCGTTGAATGGCGTTGACATAGGGTTACGCGTTGACCGGCGTTGACCCTAGGGTTTTGAATCGTCAAACGTTGACTTTTGGTGGCAATGCACCGAATGGCGTTGACCTAGGGTTACGCGTTGACCGGCGTCGACCCTAGGGTTTCGAATCGTCAAACGTTGACTTTTGGTTGCAACGCGTTGACTGGTATTGACCTAGGGTTACGCGTTGACCGGCGTCGACCCTAGGGTTTCGAATCGTCAAACGTTGACTTTTGGTTGCAACGCGTTGACTGGTATTGACCTAGGGTTACGCGTTGACCGGCGTCGACCCTAGGGTTTCGAATCGTCAAACGT
>BQKN01065442.1:375998-390070 GCA_022839385.1 Asparagus kiusianus
TTCGGGATAAAATTCCCCAGGTTTAGACCCTGGTGTCTTCTTCAATCAGTGAAAGACTAAACCGGCTACACGTGTTAGGCATAGACTTATCTCCATTTAGGAGTCGAGATAAAATTCCTCGTGCGCAAAGTGCTTGGATTGGGAATTGGGAATTATGTCTTTTCTAGGAGTAAAGACAGACTAGAAAAAAATGGGAGAGGAAGAATTTTATATTCTATCTCCCTGTGCTGAAGAGGAAGAATTTTATATTCTATCTACAACCAGAAAGGAAACTCGAGGTGGGATCTCCACCCCCAGAATCCGGACGGATGAAACTAGGAGTGGGATCTCCACTCCGAGAATCGGAAAGGCTCAAACGGCCCTAACTTTTATAGGATTGGCCATTTGAATCAAAAGAATCCATCATTCATTGAGGAGAAAGCCCAATTTCGACCCTAACTTTTATAGGTTTGGTGGAAAAAGGAACAAAGGCAGATTTTCGTTTATCGAAAAGGAATGGCTCGGTCTTAGCCCTGGCTACTTGGTAGGTTTGACTAAGTGAGATTGGGAACAATCCTAACTTTTATAGGTTTGATTGTCCGAATTAAAAGTGGACCTCTCGTTCATGGGAAAAATCGAGAGAGGAATTTGGGTTTGGTCCTAACTTTTATAGGTTTGACTTGGAAGCAAGGAGAGTGGAATATAGATAGCAATTAGAATGCCAACTTGTACTATCACTCAAAGGAAGACTTCGATGTTAAGTGATTAGGACTTAACATGTTGAATCGGAGAATTACCAGTGACTGGCAGACAGGAATTTTGGTGGATCCACCGTCAATTGATTTGATCAGTGGATGGTTTGGTGAGGGAAGATTAACCTATCAAAAGATTAGCTCTCGTCTCACAAAAATAACTCATGCGAGTTAGAATTTTGATAATAATAAGAAGCATTTCGTCATTCGGAGTTCGAACGTGGATCTTCTACAGTGACTGGGTTATCCCTAAGAATACCGCGTGTGGTATTCTTCCGGAAACTTCCCGATACATCAATTTTTCTGAAGATACTAAGGATAGTATCTTTTCAAGAATTTACCATTTATTGGCATCATAAGCCGGTCACCATCCTTGGTGACTAAGCGATATGCGCCGTTCGAGTAAACTGTCTCTACTACGAATGGCCCTTCCCATTTGGGTTCAAATTTGCCCTTCTTCTTGGAGTTAAGGATCATAGGCCGTCTTTCAGTTAAGACCAAATCTCCTTCTTTAAAACTCCTTTGTCGGACCTTTTTGTCGAAGGCTCGAGAAATTCTGGCTTGGTAAAACTCAATATGTTGTTGAGCTTCCAGGCGCTTTTCATCGAGCATCTCAAGTTCTTCGAGGCGTTTCTGATGTTGTTCTTCGGTCGTCATCTGGGTTGCAAGAGCGATCCGCAGAGACGAAATTTGGATTTCCAAAGGGAGAACGGCTTCACATCCGTACACCAATGAATATGGGGTTGCGCCGGTCGGTGTACGCACCGTAGTACGATAGGCCTATAGAGCCGCGCCGAGCTTGTCATCCCAATCCTGTTTATTATTCTTCACGAGTTTTGACAAGAGCTTTATGATAGTCTTGTTGAAGGCTTCAGCTAATCCATTTGCTGTGGGATTATAAGCCGTTGACGAGATATCCTGAATTTTAAACTTTTCGCAGAACCTTATGAAGGCGTTGCTGACAAATTGAGGACCGTTGTCGTGTATGATTCGTCTTGCGACTCCATGCCTGTAGATGATATGGTGCTTGATGAATGCAATGACGTTGCTCGTTTTAACTTCTCTGAGTGGAACTGCTTCTGCCCATTTGGAGAAGTAATCGGTAATTGCCAGTATGAACCGGTCACCTTTGACTGACGGGGGATTTATAGGACCAACAATGTCCATTCCCCAAGTCTGAAATGGCCAGGACGTTACCGAAGGATGCAGATGCTCCGGAGGTTGGTGCATATAATTCGCGTGTACTTGACATGCGTGACACTTTCGGGCGTATGTGATTGCATCACTCATCATGAAAGGCCAAAAATATCCCATTCTTCCGATGCGATCATAAAGCTTGGGACCGGGCTGGTGTGCACCGCACTCTCCTTCATGTGCCTCTCTAAGGACTTCTTCGGCTTCTTTGGTTGATAAGCAACGTGCTAGCAACCCATCGTACCCCCTGCAGTATAGCGTTCGATTCTCCGTATTATAGTAGAATCTTGGTGCTCTTCGTCTGATTGACTCTCTTTCCTTCACATCTTCTGGCAAGATTCCATGCAAGACGTAATCGATGATGGGGAAACACCAATCTCGGGTTTCGAATTCAGCCTGAGTTACGTCCACCTCTTCTTCTTTGTCATCTTTATCGTAGAGTAGCACCAGGAGTTGGTGAGTTCTTACCATAACAAATTGTTCCGTCCCAGGAGGCTGTGCCAGAGATACGGCTAATGCTGCTAACGCATCTGCGTAGGTGTTCTGTAACCGCGGAACGTGCTCGATGAAGAATCCTTCAAATGATTCCGCTATTTCCACTGCCATCTTATGATATGGTAGTAAATCCTGACTTCGGACTTCATACTCCCCTTGGACTTGTTTAACTATTAGTTAAGAATCACCGAAAGCTTCGAGATACTCAACCCCCAGCTCCTTAGCGAAATTGAGTCCTATAATCAATGCGTTGTACTCTGCTACATTATTCGAGCATGGCTCGGTTAATGAGTAGGCTCGAGGCATCACATGTTTTCCTGGGGAAACTAAAACAACTCCAACTCCGGAGGTAACCTTAGAACATCCAGTAGCACTTGTCATATTAGCTGCTCGGGAAGCGCCATCGAAGTACAAACGCCATACTTGTTGGTGTGAAGTTGCGTTGACTTCGTGGGTTTCATCAGGTAGGTCGTCATATATCTCGGCGGTATCCGTAGTTGGATTAGCTGCCAGGAGATCACAGATGGCCTGCCCTTTTACTGACTTCTGTTGTTTAAAATATAGATCATATTGGGACAAGAGTAAGGCCCATTTTGCTAACCGCCAATTCATGGAAGCTGGTTGAGTCATGAACACTCGGACTGGGTTAACTTTAGAGATAACATAAATGGTCTGTCCAACCAGATAATGCCGCATCTTCTGAATAGCGAACACCAAAGCGAGGCATTCTCTCTCGATCGTGGGATATCGAGATTCAGCGCCTACCATGGTTGGGCTTAAATAATACACCGCCTGCTCATGACCGTTATCGTCATCTTGTGCAAGCAATGCACTTAATGAGTGGCTCGTCGCCTTGATATAAATCAAGAACGGTTTGCCCGATTTCGGTGCGACGAGTACGGGAGGTTTTGAGAGATATTCTTTAATACTCTCGAATGCCTTTTGACAAGCATCGTCCCACACGAATGACACGCCCTTCTTTGTGAGCTTGGAGAACGGTTGACATTTCCCTGAAAGATTCGAGATGAACCGACGGATATAAGCTAATCGCCCTTGCAGTCCTCTGAGCTCCTTGAGGTTTCTTGGCGGTTGTAATTCATTAATCGCCTTTACTTTATCAGGATCGATGTGAATACCTTTGGTGGTGACGATGAATCCCAGGAATTTACCACTAGACATTCCGAGGAAAGACTTGGTAGGATTCATTTTCAATTGATTGGCTCGCATCAAGTCGAACATGGTCTTCAAGTCCTTAATGTGATCTTTTTTATCACGACTTTTCATGACCAAATCATCTACGTAGCATTCGACAGTCTTCCGCAGATGCTCCTGAAAAATCTTTGACATGGCTCTTTGATATGTAGCACCTGCATTCTTTAACCCGAAAGGCATGACCGTGTCGCAGAAAACGCCAAGGGGTGTTCGGAACGCGGTGTGTTTTTCATCATCTGGATGCATCTTTATTTGGTTATAACCAGAGAAACCATCCATGAAAGACATCCTCTCGAACCCGCACGTATTGTCGATGATAACATCCGTGATGGGAAGGGGAAAATCATCTTTTGGGCAAGCAGCATTGAGGTCTCTAAAGTCAATACAAACCCTGATCTTCCCATTCTTATTAAGGACCGGGACGATATTGGCGAGCCACTCGGGATGCTGCTCTTCCCTAACGAAGCCCGAGTCAATAAGTTTTTTAACTTCGGCTTCGATTTCTTCCATCATTTGTGGACGAAACCGTCTTTGTTGTTGTTTGATTGGTTTGACATCCGATTTAATATTGAGACGATGTACTGCTACGTTTGGATCGAGCCCTGGCATGTCTTCATAATTCCAGGCGAACACATCGATGTATTCCCTGATAAGAGAGATTAACTCTTCTTTCTCTTTGGGTAAGAGGCTGTCGCTAATGAATATCGGCTTCGGATTTTCCTCGCTTCCCATATTCACTTGGACTACTTGATCTTCGGTAGGAGGTTCTCTTTGCTCAAACCTATCGCCGTACTGCATGTTTAAGTGATGAACCCACGGATCTTCCCATGTCGGCATCTGATCATCTTCTTCTATTGTCGCTGGATCAACCGTAACCATGTTCGACATTAGCTTTTTGAACATTTGACCAAGACTAGCGTCGGAATCCCAAGCCGAAGAGTCAGAAGAGTATCCTTTTCTAGCCTTGTTAGCAATTTGATTGATGACTTGCCAACAACACTCGTCGTCGGATGAGGAGACATAACCTAGACCTCTTTTGTGGCGATAATAATCATCGGGTTTTCCTTTTGGTACATAGGCCATTCGAGGTGGAACCCGCGGACCTCGACCAAAGCAAAGACCCTCTCCAAGCTTGAAGTCATATCCATGCTTTTCCATCATATTGCGCGCTTTTGCGTCATATCTGAACAGATGAGGGGCAGGTTTATCATCGTCGTCTTCCTCTTCTAAGAAGTGGTCGGGTATCGGAGATTTTCTTCCTTTGCCGTAGACGACCTCCTTTCTACCCCCTATCCCTGCGGGGATGACAAGCATCGTTCCTTAAGGGTCGTGTACCTGCTTTTTCGTCATGAAAAATGATTGAAGAGGCATATACAAATCAGGGTTATCATAAAGCTCTTTAGTGACATTATCAAGACACATCGAGTACTCTAAATCATCGTTTATTGATAGTTCTTCGGCAAGTTGCCAATTACAACTACTTTCCGATGATTTATCATCGTCAAGATTGATTACAATGGGTACAATGTCATTAAGTACAAAACCACCATCATAATCAAACCCAGCTTCGGTATCAGCTTCATCCCCGCTGTCCGTCCCTTGGGCCGATGGTTCAGTATCGGATTCAACACCGTATAAAAGGGAATCGGTAAAATAGTTCTCCAATCCTTTAAACGGTTGCTTATCCGCGACCACCGTCTTAACTTCATTATTTGTGTCCACATACTTGAGGCATTGATGCAAAGTTGACGGGACTATAAGGTTACCGTGGATCCAAGGTCGACCCAATAGTAAGTTATAGGATGTTTCTGCGTCAATCACATAACAAGTAACTTCTGACTTCAAATCCCCGATCTGGCATTTGATTCGAATCTTCCCCAAGGGTCTGGACCCGCTGGTGTTGAATCCATAAATCGTAGTGCCAGTGGAGGCTAGTTTGCTAGTCGGAATTCCGAGATGGTGCATCAATCGAAATGGCATGATGCTAACAGCGGAACCCGGATCGACTTGGATCCGGTTGACCCTGCTGGAACCAATGTGCCCAGTGAAATATAAAGGCCGATCATGCTTTGAGTTCTTCGTCTGCATGTCTTCCTTGGTAAAAGAAATGCAGGGGAAATGATGCGCCGCGAGATTGCAGTGTTGAACTGACGACTCCGGTTCCTCCGAAGATGGCTTGATTCGAGTCAAGAAAGCTTCAGAGTCGCTCAAGGCTTCTTGCAATGCTTTCCTTGTATCCTTTGAGAGACGCAACAGCTCGTATAGGGTTATCCTAGCCGGGATATTAGCCAACTACGCCATAATGTCAAAACGGTGCGGAGAGCTTGCATTTCCCGGTTTGTCTCTCCCAATCGGATGATTGAATCGAGACTGCCTCGGGTTTTGGGCTTCTTGACGTAAAGGCTCTTTCCCTTTCTCCTTCTACTGGACTTTCTCCGTAGCTACAGGTGTTGGGGGAGTTACTACAATTCCCAATTGTGCCAATGTCTTGGAAGGAGCAGTTTTGGTGCCCAATTGCTCAGAAGCATCCGGGTACTTGTAGTGATACTCATTCCCATTTCGGGTTGCAAATGCCTCCTGTTCGTCTTCAGAAAGAGGGAAGGCGGGAATTTCTTCGTTATCTTTTCCTGGAATAGCAGAATCTCCATAACAAGACTTACCCTTTCTTTTTGACCTTTTCTTGGAAGAGGCTCCAGTCCATTGTTCATCTCCAATCAAATCCGGATGGACCCAAAGAATCTCGCCATTCGGGGCTGCATGTGGTACTAGTCCTTTCTGGCGCTGTTTGTGAGGATCATCGTTCACCGTCTTCACTGCTGCATTTATTACTGGTTCATGTTGGAACCAGTTCAAAGGAACAGACCCGAAGCTAATCAATACTGCATTCGCACTCACTTTCTTCTCCTTGGGTTGCTTTATAGTGATGACCCCGACATCGATTAGGGCTTGGATCTTGTCTTTAAGGACGTAGCATGCCTTGGTAGGATGATGCACCGCTCTGTGAAATGCGCAATACTTTGGATCATTAATTCTTTTGGCGTCTTCTTGATCCTGGACCGGAGGCAACTTGATCTTGTTGTTCTCGATAAGGTATTTAAAAATACCGGGAACTTCGTCCTCTTTGAATGAGTAGACCTTCAGGAACTTCGGCTCCGCGGCTTTTTGCTTTTGGGGCTGTTGTTGCCACCTTGATTGTTGAGGCGCCTTTTGTTGCTGCTGTTGCGGCTGTGCTTGCACCTCGAATGTTTGGTTTGCGTCCACAGCATTCGCATGTGCTTTTCCTTTACCCTTAGGGACAAAGTTCTGTTGTGGGGCATTATTTGCTATTTGGCCCCTTCTGCTTTCTTCCTTTTAAGGAATCGCTCGGCTCGCTCTCCTCGCACCTTCAAGTCCTTCCAGGTCTTTGGCGGTGCCATTCCCATGGCTTCGAGGATGTCCAATGATAGATTATTATGACAAGTCTCGAGAATAAAATCTTCGCTGACTAGATCCCTGCAATTCATCACTTTATTTCGGAATCTCTTCACGAAGTTTTCGACCGTCTCACCATTTTTCTGCTTCTCGTCGAATAACGTGCCGATCGAAATCTCGGTGTCGTCATCGAAGAAATTCGTCAGAAACATGTCCTCCATATCGTCCTAACTGCTGATGCTACCCGGCTTAAGGCGACGATACCAATCGAAGGCTGCTCCGCGAAGAGTGCCGACGAATGACCGCACCATAAGAGGTTCATTCCCAGAAATGATTCCTAAGTGAGACTTAAAATATATTAAGTGTTGGGTGGGGGAACCCTTTCCATCAAATGGCGTAAAGTTGATTAAATTAAACTTTGCCGGATACGGAATTGATTACCACTCCCGTGGGTATGGACATGGTATGCCGGACCTCTTTACTTCTTGAGCACTCATCAACACGTTGATTTTGCTCTCCAAGTCCTTCATCTTCTTGTCTTCATTTGCCTCGGTCTTCGAGTGGCTTCGGGGAGAGGTAACGTGGTCCTCCTTCGCATTATCATCCACGGGACTGCTTCCGTTGCCGTTGTTGATAGGAGGGACATTGACATTATCCCCTTCCCGTTCATTCTCATCTTGATTCGGAGTATTGCGATGACCGGGTTCTCCTTGGTGGGCCGTCAATGCCGCGATCTGCTGGTCATGCATCTCTCTCATCCGTTGCATGGCCATCTCCATCTCGAACTTGAAAGTTTCCTTTTGCTTATTCAGGGCATCTTCAAGCATCTTGGTTACTTGCTCGGCGTTGATCATGAATGATTCGTAGGGTTGTCCCACACTAGAAGCTGTGTCATCGGATGCTATAGCCGAGCCAGAATCTGAACCATCATCTGACACCTCCTCTTCTAAAGGAAGTCCCTTTTGCATCCTCTGGTAATTCTTTCGTGTATTGATCCCTGATCGCGATCGAGTCACACGCTGGGATACTCCGGCAAGCCGGTCTGGGTTGAAGTGTCGCGTTGATTTTCCTCTGTCGGTCATATTAGCAGACACTTCTAGGTATTCGTCCTCTTGTCGAACGAACTTCTTCCCATGAAAACGCCTTGGCTTGGAAATTCTCTCAAACACCGAGACTCTCTTTGGGGTTTTAGAACAGCAACATTCTGACAACACCGCCTTGATGATGTTTGCACACGGACAGTGAGACTCCGTGTTTTGGGTGTATCTCTTTCGAGACTTTTCCATACCCCCAGCTCTATAGTACAACTCGTCAGTTTGATAACTGGAGCAACTCATAGAGTGTTGGCATGACTTCCCAGGTATAACACCCTCATCATCAGACGAATGTGCTTCCCTTTGGGGATGCGACGCTTTATTAGCATTTTCAAAAGTCGCGCGTTCAAGTTTACGCTTCTGCGAGCGTGAAAACTTAACGGGCTCTTGCACTTCGACCCGCAATCCAATGCGGTCGGTAATAGGGGCTTTCCCTCTATTATCTTTCTTAGGGGGATTGATACGACCTCCAGTCTGATTTGTCATTTGGGGATCTTTCAATGGTCCCAACCGCTCCTTGACAGGTGCTTTACCTCGGTTCTCCGGTAAAGGACCGAGGCGATCTTTCAAAGGAACCCTGGATCTTGAAGGGCCCACGTTCTTACCTAACTCTGTAGGAGGTGCTGGAACGGGATCTGGATTTGAAGAAGTTTGGGTGATAACTCCACCCATTTTCGTCTTAGGTGCCGGGTTTGACTTTGGCACCCACATCTGCTTGTGTTTTAACGGCTTCTTGACCGTCTCCTCTTTCTGCATCTCTTCCGCTTTCTGCAAAAGGACTCGGGCATGCGCAAGCAAGGCGTGGCGTTTCTTGATCCGCTCCTCGAGCGTGGAGCGGTTCCTCCTGACGCGGATCCATTCATTTACCTCCGCATTAGAAGAGGGGTTAGTTGTCCGGCGTTGTTGCTCTTGGCATTGCCTAGTTTTTAGGTCCTCGTTGTAGCGGATCCCGTCCATCGATTCTGCGGCCTTGGCCAGTTGTCGCGCAAGGCGTTGACACCGTCTTTGACGTGCCCTCTTCGACAAAGTTGGAGCACCTTCAGCAGCTACCTTCTTGGTGGAGGGGAGATCTGCGACCTCAACCCCTTTGAATGCCGCAGGGACGCCGTGGGGCACGGGTGTAGCAATGGCGACGGGATCTTGGATCTTCGAGCCGAAGGTCCCGCAAACATTTCTGGAAGAGGATGCCTTCCTGCACCTGTTCGGAGAGGTGGATCTGGAAGAGGAGGAAGAGAGGTACTCTTCAAACTTTTGTTGATCGAACTCGTATTCGATCTCTTTATTCACCCGGATCTTGAATGCCGGTTGCGTCACGACAGTCTCGGCAGCGAGGCTGTTGGCTCCCACTGTGGTCGCCATCTTGTTTTCGTCGAAAGTTGCCTTCATCATTGATTTCATTAAAACTTCAATCGTTACAAATGAATTCAAATAACAAAGAATTAAAAAAAATTACAACTTTCTTGAAAATAAACACAAGATCTGTTTATCGTCTCTTGCTTGCGTGGGTCTTTAGCCTGTGACGGGGACGTCGATATCCGTGGACCACCGGGCAATCAGATTTGATCCAGAAAAATTGGGCAGAGCTTCGTCGATCCGCGAGGAGATCTAGAAACTTGAAGCGCCTATCTCGGATAAAGCGAGATATTTGCTCTTCTTAGGATTACCGACGAGGGGTAATACTAAGGAACGGATGGGTGATGAAGATCTGAAGAAGGACTCTCCTGTGTTGAGACGCTCGATCACTCTTCACTGCAGCAGGGCTTCGCCAATCCTCTCCAAAAATCCAGATCCCCAAAAGTGAGGCCTAAGGCTACTATTTATAGGCAAGAGGGCGTATAGGGCGGTTAAAACGGACTCCACGGCGTAAATTCACCTTCGGACACCCCTGGGGTGTCCTAGAAATTCCGAGACAGAATTCCGAGACACCCCTAGGGTGTCTCGGAAATTCCGAGACACCCTTGGGGTGTCTCAAAAATTCCGAGACACCCCTGGGGTGTCTCAGAAAATCTGAGACACCCTTGGGGTGTCTCAGAAAATCTAAGACACCCCTGGGGTATCTCACATTAACCGAGACGCTCCGTTGAGGTGTATTCGTCCGCTTTCGCTGTAAATTCTTCGTCCGAACTCGGATTTTAGCGATTCGAAGTGCGTTGGAAGCCTGTCAAAGAGTTCTATCAGCTCTGATGGTTGGATTATCTGCATGAGACAAGAAGGGCATTGTTCCTTTTGTAAACATCGCGGGGTTCCCGATTAGCCCATGCCTTCGTAGTTCGTCGATTCACTTCAATCGTTCATCGACATTAATCAAACTCCTGTGGATTGGATAGTGACGTTCATCGTCGTTCTTTAACACTGAGCTGTTCGCGGAGACCTATGGGTAATTTTCGATGCCTACACCTATCAGTTACTACAGAAAGAAAAGCACATCTAGGCTTCAGCTTGTTCTTCCACTCCATCGGAAGGACATCCTGGCTGGGCATACGCTGGTTCGGCCGCATCATCGAACTGAACTTGTTCGTCTCCTAAGTCTGACGCACACCAGAGAAAACAAGTGTACGTCAGTGTGTATGGCACACGGCAAGATCTCACGTGAACAAATAAAACGGTCTAATGACTCATGCTATAATAATAATGATACTAACAGGAAAAACAAAGATACATGCAACTGAAATCTAATAGTAACATACAACTATGTGAATATAATAACTGGGTCGAATACTAACCAACCTAAAACTCAGTGGTCCACATCTCACACAGAGTCAATGCTCCTGTCATCGGATAACTGACTGTTCACAAATCCCCTGCGTGCATCCAATACCGCTACACGAATCGGTAAGAGGACTACACGCAATCCGATTTCGGCCTGGTTCGAACTCAAGCAGAACTCGGGTGACTACACAAATTCACTGACTAAAGTGACTACACGAATTCACTTTAGCCCAACAAACCAACCCCAGTGACTACACGAATTCACTGGCGCGAGCCTGGAAGATACATCAACAATCTTATCCGATCACATGAACACTGACTTCCCCATCCCAACTCTCTTGTATTTTCTTGTTAACCATAATCCTCATTGGAAACTCGGGTTCACCGCCTAAATCAGTCAACACACTCACACATGTCACTAAGTCTGTTCATGACGCACGAGGCCACTAAGTCATGAACTATTAAGGTTCTCAACACATCAACAAATCATGAATATAGTATAGCATGTTCAACATGATTATGCAGGTTCATGTAGCAGAAATGAGAACTATAATAAATATGAAGACATAACAAAATATTACAACGTGAATACATACATAAGGAACTTCATCACTACTGGAATTTCTAAACTCCTCACGCGAAATATCCGTACTTACGTATTTGCTAGAATAATCATACGGTAGAAAGGAAACTGGAAACCGATGTCGTTTTGTGCATGAAATGCCGTGCTCTACGGCGTTCAGTCATACTATAATAATATTATTTTTCTAAAATTATTCTTTAAAACCATTTCTCGTCATAACTAATTTAAAATAATTATATTAATTCCTTTCTACATGAAAAGTAATATTTTCCTATTTTATAAATTTCCCTTAATTAATTCTTTTTCGATAAGATTTCGTAAATTCTAATTTTAATAATTTGTCATTTAATGTCCATAATCTCTTAAAATACAATTAGCAACATTATTCATCTAATTTTTTTATCGTGCACTCGAAATTACTATTCCACACAAATATTCAAAATTTCATATTAACCATAATAAATAATTTACCTACACATAAAATCATGCTAATCACCATATTAACCACAAAATAATTTATTCATATCTAATCATTAGATTAATCACGATATTTAATCATTAGTTAAGCAACAAGGTAAACGCGAGATCTTGCCTACGACGAGTCGATTGCGAGCGTGGCTAGCGGCGTCGACGCGGTGACGACAACAGAAAGGCGTGGATCTTGGACAGCGGCACGGGTATACAGTGTGGTTGTGCTCGTCGGTGAATCTGGCTAAGACGACGGCGGGGAGTTGAGAACGGGGAAGAAGGAGGCGGCAGCAGTGGGGTTTGCCGGCGATGCGGTGAGGGCAGGAGCGCGGGTGCTGTGGAGGCTGGCGGAGTGGGGTGGAAGTTGGGATTCTGCTGGCGGACTATAGGGGCAGCGGTGGTGGTTCAGGGGCGGTGGTGGCCGTTGGGTAGCGGCTTGGGGCAGTTTGAGTGAGTGGCGGAGCTGTTTTGGCGTGGCTGAGGAGGACGAGGGGGCTCGGAGGCGGAGGTTGACGAAGAGTGGTGTAGGGCGACGTGGAGAAGATGGTGGAGGTGGTGGGTTGGGCTGCTCAGGGCGGCGGCGTAGGCGGGGGTGATTGTGTTCGGCAGCAGTGATGAAGGGAGGAGGCGGTTGAGGTGGAGCTCGTGAAGGGTCTCGGAGGCTGGGGTGGCTGCAGGTGGCGAACAGGGTGGTGGGGACTGAGGAGAGATGGGAGCGGAGGGGGAGAGTTGGGCGGAGAGGTGCGGCCGAGGGTGGGGGCAAGCTTAACGAGTGCGGCGAGCGCGGGGGCGGTGCTTGGTCGGGGAAGGAAGCGGAGAGGAGATGGGGATGATGAAGGCGGCGGTGTTTGGAAGAGGAGTTGGGTTTGCTGGGTTTGAAGAGAGAGAGAGAGAGAGAGAGAGAGAGAGAGAGAACGAATGAGTGGAGAGAGAGAAGGCTGTTGAATTATTTAATGAGGAGGTTGGGGTGTACATGGGTAGTTGTTTAGGGAGTGGGATGTGTGTACGCAGTGTGGGTGATGTTGGTTGTACAATGTTCGGACATGGGGAGAGATAGGGGTAACATAATATTTAATAATTATAATTAGGGAAAAATGTGTCCAGGCCCCAAAAGCAGAAACTTCATGTGACAAAGCCCCTCATAATTTTTCCCATGTGGATCAGCCCCTTGAAGTGTGACACTTTGTACTGCAGCCCCTTTTTATTAATTATCACATGCCAGCTAAAGTAAAATTCCCAAACTACCCTTATCCTCTCTCCTCTCTGACCCAGCACTCACATCATCTCTCTCTCATCTCCTCTCTCTCTCTCTCATCTCCTCTCTCTTTCTCTCTCTCTCACCTCTCTCTAAAACTAAAAGCTTTATTAAGCTCGTCGTCCTGGCCGAGACGCACAGAACATTAATCTATTAGCTAGAAGAAGAAAAGAAAAAAAAGAAAAAAAAGAAAAAAAAAGAAAGGTAAGGAGAAGTAGAGTAGAAGGAGAATGAAGAGAAATATCGTAATTAAGAAATAACGAAAATGTGTATTAATGTATCTCTATGAATGAAATTGCCACGGTGCCGCCGAGCGATATTCGGAACAATATAACAAGTGGTAGAAATTGAGCCCAAATGAAAGAAAAATACCATGTGATAGACAATATAAAGGGCTACACACTGGCGCAGACGGTAGTGAAAACGGAGACCGGAGGTGGCCGTAAAACACGCGCGAAGTCGGCACTGTTTTCTGCTCGCTGCTGCCGCCGAGCGATGTTTCGGATGTTACCGAGAGATATAGAGAATGAGTTAGAGCATGATACAAATTGAAGGTGATAGGCAACATGTAGGGCTACTCACCAAAGAAGAAATCGGCGAAAACGGAGATTGGAGACGATCAGAAAGTGCGTACGAAGTCGGCACAAAACTATAGTTTTCTGCAGTGCAAATTCTCGCCGTTCGGGTTTGTTCATCGCTGTTCGGAGATTTTCGCCGCTGTCCGGGCTTACCGGAGGTGGGAGGAGGTTGCCGGGGTCGTCGGGTTGTCTCGATGGGCTCCGTCGGAGGTAGGAGGAGCTTTTTTCCGTTCCCAAGAGCCAAGAACGTTAGTTCTAGCCCACATCCCACCAGTTCTAACTTGTATCCCACCAATTCTAGCCCACATCTTGCTAGTTCTAATCATAACCCTTGTTTTTTTC
>BQKN01065442.1:429562-441751 GCA_022839385.1 Asparagus kiusianus
GGGGGGGAGGGGGAGTCGAGAGGGGCCGCGGGAGGGGGTCGGGAGGGGGGTCGGGGGGAAGGGGGAGTCGAGAGGGGCCGGGGGAGGGGGTCGGTAGGGGCCGGGGGAGGGGGTTCGGCAAGGGGAAGGGTAGTTGGGAGGGGGGGAGTGAGAGAGAGAGAGGGTGGCCTGGCGGCTGGTTTAGGGCATTAAGTTGCCCTAGGCAACCTAGACGGAAATTCGTCTAGGTTGCCGGGCAACCTAGACGGATTTCCGTTTAGGTTGCGTTTCCGTCTAGTTTGTCAAACTAGACGGAATTTTTAGTCTAATTTGATCCAATCTAGACGGATCAAACTAGACAGAAATTTTCTGTCTAGTTTGATATAACCTAGATGGAAATTTTTTATGTCTAGATTGGTCGTTTTTCTACTAGTGACTATTTATCTTTAGGATTTAGTTTTCGTAACTTGTTGGGATAGTTGAATTAATTTTCACTAAATCATTTGCATTATAAAATTTACAGCGGATAATCTTTCTAAAATTAAACGGAGGGAATGGTTTTAATTCATATCAAATTTGACTTTACTTGCTCATTCATAACATTGGGGCCCCTTCAAACCGAACTATCCTAAACTCGTCCCTGATTGTTCTTACCTATAATAATTCAACATATTCTATGATAATAACAGTTCCTAGAAAAGAAAAAAAAACAAAATAATGACCCTTTCCACGCTCAACAATTTATTTTTACCACTGCACTTTCATCTATAATTGCTCGTATCTATAAATTTTTCTTTTTTAATATTGCACTTTCACCTATAATCATTCCAACTATTCAATCTTAATCATCTAGTTGTTGATCAGACCCTCAATCACCTTTAATGTTGAACAGGGAGCAGCCTCTGACCTGGTTGCGAGGCGGAGCAAGAGGAGGAGAGTGAAGGGTTGTTTTGAAGTATAAACGAGTCGAATGATACGAATGAAAAAATAAGCTAAATAAGGAAGGCCGAAACTACCCTTCCCACTTTTTAGTCAAATTAGATTTTAAACTAATCTTTTTTTTTTTTTGAGAAGAATGATGGATTACCACAAAGGTAATCCAGCCAGCTAAATTAATCAAAACTGGTTGTTACATAAAAATACACACCCCCAACCAAGAGTGTGTATTAAAGTCCATATCAGAAACTACAGAGCATGAAAACTACACCTCTCTGTATACATCCATAGATCTCCCACAAAAGGAGGATCATGACAGTTTCTAACAAAACCCAAAAGAAAACCAGTTCACATTTGAACAAAGATCTAAAAAACAGATAACAAACATCACCACCACTGAGCCAATTGTAATTCATTCTAGTTGAATCACCATATTCGCCAACTCTCTGTTCTCTCTTCTAACAGCTCCAGCAACTTGCACTCTATCAGCATTCCTCTTTCTCCCAAGCGGAAGCATTTTTAGAACCTAGCCAAAATGTTGCAAATGTCATAATTTTGTTCAAAAGCTCAAGATACTTCTTCCTTTTATTAGAAAAATTCTATCTTTACGTTCCTGCCATACACACCAAACTAAAGAACAAATGAAAACATCTCTTTTCATTTTGCAATTCTCAACATCACCAGCTTCCCATTTAAGCCACACTTCTTTTATAGATTCCAAACTATAATTTTCCTCAATATCTAATTTGAATTGATTTGATCTCCATATTGAGTAAACAAACTCACATTTAATGAAAAGATGTGTCTTATTCTCCTCCAGTTTAGAACATAAACAACAGGTTTTATTCAAAATGACTCCTTTCTTTTCCAGCACATCTTTTGTGTTCAAGCTTCATCTTAGAACCAACCAGACAAGGAATTTCACTTTTAAAGGAATAGGAAGCTTCCATAGATTTGCACAATCATATCTCAAGCCTCCATCAATTAAAAATTGATAAAAAGATTTCACTGTGAAACTTCCTCTTGCCTCCCACAGCCATTTTCTTCTATCCTCCTTTTGCTCTAAACAGATGGAATAAAGTAAATTCATCATGGAAAAGTATTGGGAAACTAGAGCCCCAGTTAACTGTTTCTTAAACTGAACAATCCATCTCCACATATTATCCTCTTTCTTTCTTATACTATTAACAACAGCAAAAGGAGAAGATGTTATAGCAAATAAGGATGGAAATAAAGTTGCATGAGTAAATGAGTCTAACCACTTGTCAAGCCAAAATAAAGCATGATTTCCTTTTCCAACCTCCACTTGAGAACTGCATAAAAAACTTTCAATATTAACAAAAAAATTCCTCTAAAATATGATAAAAGGACTCTTCCAGAATGTAAGTACTCTCTCCAACTTTTCTTTTCAAAATATTTACAGAAACTAATTTGTTTCCAAAGACCAGGATTTCCATCAAACCATTTCCAGAGTCATTTTCCTAACAAAGCTTTATTCATGATCCTCAAATTTATAACCCCCAAACCACCACAATGTTTAGGTCTGCAAACCTCCTCCTATTTTACCAGATTAGTGCATCTTTTTTGTTCCAAGGACCCAATCCACAAAAATCTTCTTCTCATTTTATCAATTTTATCAATAAACCATGAAGGAAATAGAAAGAAAGATAACCAAAAAATTAGCATAGAGGATAGGACAGAGTTAAATAAAACTAGTCTACCACCTCTTCATAAAGATTTACCTTTCCACAATGCTAATCTCCTTTCTATCTTCTCTACCAAAGGGAACCAATCATTTTTTTAACTTACCAGGTCTTAAAGGCACTCCAATATAAGTAATAGGAAAACTTTTACTTTTACAATTCAATATAATAGCCAAATTCTGTTGTAAAGATTCATTAACCTCAAGAGTAATAAGAACACTCTTATTAAAGTTTATCTTCAGACCAGATACCAACTCAAAGCAATATAATATCAGTTTCAAAACTGTTAAATGCTCTTTTTTATTTTTACAGAAAGTCAAAGTATCATCTGCATATTGCAGACAAACAACTTTATGATTCATGTTAGCAGGGTCTAAACCTTCAATAAGGTGAGAATTAACTGCTAGCAATAGCATTCTAGTAAAAGAATCAGCCGTCAACACAAAAAGAAGAAGTGAAAGAGGGTCTCCTTGACGAACACCTCTTTTAGACATAATCCAAATTCCAGGTTTACCATTAATATTAATGGCTGACATGCCTCCTTTTAAGCACATATTCACCCAATTAATCCATTTCTCACCAAACTTTTTAGCTTTCAACACCTCCAAAATAAAATCACAGTCTAACATATCATAAGCTTTCGCAAAGTCTAATTTTAGTAAAATTCCTCCCTTTTTATTGTTCTAAAAATAATCATCAATAATTTCTTGAGCTGCAGCTACTTTATCAAGCAAAAATATGTTCTTAATGAAACCAGATTGTGCTGAATCAATAAGCCACTGAAGCTTGGAGTCTAGCCTATTAGTCAGGACTTTGGTAATAATCTTGTAAATCACATTAAGAAGACTAGTAAGTCTGTAGTCATTAACAGTAAAAGCCTTATTTTTTTGGAATAAGAACATTATGAGCATAGCTAATTCTATTGATTTCTAAATTGCCTTCATAAAATTCCTCAAAAAGTCTCATGATATCCAATTTCAAAGTCTCCCAAAAGGCTTGAAAAAATAATGCAGGAAAACCATCAGGACCAGGGGATTTATCACCATTCATATCAAAAATGGTTTTATGGATTTCCTCCTCAGATAAAGGAATTTCAATATCACTAGGACCTCAATCAATAAAAAGAAATAAACCATTCAGTCAAGCTAACATCTATAAGGCACATTTTGAACAAAAATCTGGTTATAATGATATGAGAAAATCTGGGTTATACCAATCTCAGAGCTCACTTCAAAACCATTATGTGTGATTGAGGAAATCAAATTATTCCTTTTTCTATCACTGGAAATTTTATGAAAATATGCAGTATTATTATCTCATTCTTTAAGCCAATGAGCTTTTGATCCTTGCTTCCACATTTGTTCTTCTTGAAAAAGGATCTCATTTAACTGTATGGTAATATCATTTTTTTAAGCAACTCATCATCCTCTAAATCTCTATTCTCCTCTATAACTTCCCAGTCTAAGAGAAGATTTTAAACTAATTAAAAACTTATAAACATTTTTTTTTGTTGGAGTATTGAAGCAATCCTCAACGGAAATATCTTAACTGGCTTAATTCCGAGGGAAACGATCGATTGTCAGTTTGTTGAGATGGGAGTCGGACTCCATTCCTATTTTTCTCCCAATTACCAAATTCTCATTCAAACCCGTATCTGTTGGTATAAATAAATAAGTGAATGTATAAAATTCATTCCAACTCCACCCAAATATTCGCCAAACTCAACCCTAATTAAAATCCTTGTAGTTCATCTCAAGCTTTGCATCTTTATAAACGATTTAGATTGATGATTCTCTTCTTGTTTTCCTTTTCTTTTTCTAAAAAAAGCATTACCAAAAATAAAAACACTACTATATCTGCCCATAGTTTATTTGACTATATGGAGATTAGGCGGCTTCACAGCCTTCATTTTCTTCTCATCTGCTTCAGTGTTTTGCTACAATTATCACGAGAGTAAGAATCTATTCCTTTTGCCGTGCATTCTTCTTTCTATAAAATTATTTTCCTCTGTGCGTATCAAATATTTAATTAAATAGATGTTGTCGATAGTTTCTGCAAGTAGTTCATTTACAAGTATTGGAAAAATATTATCGTCAGGTTTGTACTGGGGCAAAGAGGGGAAAACAATCAAATTATCTGCAGCTCGATTGAATAGAATTGGGTTGAACTTTTAATGTTAACTTGATCATGTTAGTTTTTAGTGTAGTGGCCTACGTTTTTGTTTTATACAACTTTAGTGGCCACGTTTTTTTTCCTTTTGGTTTAAGAAACTGGTCATCATTTATTTTAGTTATATAACTAATCACGTTTTATGCTAAGTTCCTATTGGTCAAGATAACTACTAGCATTGATGGATTGTGAGTAATTATTTTATTTTAAAAGGCTTGGTCCTCTCTCTACCTTGTATGGGAAAAATTTTCTCTCCATCAAGAAAATTTCGGAAAAGCTCAAAAAGGGTTAAGGGAGAGAAACTCAAGTCTTCAAGGTTGTTCATCTTGCAATCAATTTGTCTTCAAGTTTCAAATCATGGATCAAAGTACGTTTTCTTTATTAGATTGTTCATTGTGAAAATCATATTGTTCTAAGATCTTGGTATTATGATGATTAAATCAAAATGAAGTTTGATTTACTTAAGAATTAAGTTTACATGTGGTATCAGAGCCTTGATTAAAGAACTTATGATTTTCCATCATGATTCTTGTTTTTTGTCAAATAATTCCATTACTATTAATTAAATGTTTAAAATTATCTAATTAAAATTTTCCGCTGATTATTGAATACTATAAATGTTTTGATAATTTCGTATTAAATTGAATACCTGAACCATTTTTTCAAAATTCAAAACTGGCTGTCCATTTATTATGTATACATATTTTGAAACCATTAAATACTTTAGATGAAATAGCCTAGTAGTAAGGCTTGAGGATTTGGACTAGAGGTTAGGTGATCAAACCCCTAAGGCTACACCATATATATTTAAAGTCTTTGATGGGGTCTCTGATTTGGGCCTCTTGGGGTCTCTGATTTCTAATGATGTTTTTGCTAATTCTTTTTTATTTTGGCTGCATGTATTGCTGCCTATTTGTCTATTTTACCTACATGATATTTTTGTTTATGTTAATGCACTAATTATGTATAAATTGTTAATCTTCATGTACTGCTATTTGTTATTGTCTAAATTCCATTATACGATTTGAAATTTAAATTTTTATGGATGGTTTGTTAGTCACCAAAGTGGCCATACCTTAAAGTTCCATGCTTATCAAATTGTAATAATATAATTTCAATTACTCATGATTAAGTGATGCTTCTAATAAAATGACATAAACGTATATATATGTTGTCATGAGAGTCTCTGATTTCTAATGATGTTTTTGCTAATTCGTTTTTTTATTTTGGCTGCATGTATTGCTGCCTATTTGTCTATTTTTCCTGCATGATATTTTTGTTTATGTTAATGCACTAATTATGCATGAATTGTTAATCTTCATGGACTGCGATTTGCGGGCTTATTATAACGTTAGAGTCTAGATTCCATTATACAATTTGAAATTTAAATTTTCATGGATGGTTTGTTAGTCACCAAAGTGGCCATACCTTGAAGTTCCATGCTTATCAAATTGTAATAATATAATTTTAATTACTCATGATTAAGTGATGCTACTAATGAAATGACATAAACGTATTTATATGTTATCATGAGTAGATTGAGGTTTATTGATTATAAAATATTTAAGAATCGCCCAAAGGTTGATTGGTAAATTTTATAATCTATTAAAATGACTATGATTAATTAATATATCTGATTAGATATGTTTAGAATATCCAAAGATAGCAAGCATGTCTAATTGGAGTATATATAATTGCCAATCATATGAAATAAAACTAAGCATCAATTATGTTCACTGTTGTACATTGATGGATCACCCAAAGGAGAACTTCGATGTACGTTTATTTTTTAATTTGAATGTTATCTAAATATGTATTATTAAGTTTAAGTTTATGACCCAAAGTATTAATATGCCAGTATTCTATATATTTGTAGCACCTATTTCTCTCCATTCACAAGCCTTGTCTATTGTAAAATTCAATGGGCTTAATTTTCATGAATGGAGTGAACAAGTTCTATTTCACCTGGGTGTTCTGGATCTTGATTCAGTACTCCTGTATGACAAGCCCACTGCTATTACTGATTCTAGCAATGCTGATGAAAGATTTTTTCCATGATGCTTAGGAAAAATCAAATAGACTTAGCTTAATTTTCATGCGGATGACGATAGCAAACAACATTAAGTCCACAATTCCTAAGACTGATAAAGCAAAGGAATTTATGAAGTTTATGGAAGATCCTTCACAATCTGACTCTGCTGATAAGTCAATTGCAGGGATATTAATGGGTACGTTGACCACCATGATAAGTCAAATGCGCCGAAGAAGTATGGTCTGACAATGAAGTTGACTATTCTACTCTGAAGGTTTTCGGATGCAAGGCGTATGTTCATATTCTAAGTGACAAACGGAACAAGTTGAAGCCAAAGTCACTTGAGTGTATTTTTCTCGATTTCGAGAAGGGAGTGAAAGGCTACAAGCTGTTGGATCCAAACAACAAAAAGAAAGTGCTGAGTAGAGATATTGTGTTTGATGAAAGACTTGGAGCTAAAGCTATTGACAAAGATGAGGATCGTGAAGAGAATCGTTGTCTTACTGAAATTCCTTTGTTAACGGAAGATTATTTTCCAAAAATCAAGTTGAGATGGAGCAACATGACAAGCAGCAATAAGCCAAAGAGGTTCATGCAGAACCTTAAAGCATAACAAAATCAAGACAAAGAAGAGTCATCAAGCCTCCTCAACGATTTGGATGGGAAGATGAAGCCTACTATGCACTCTTAGTTAGCAGTGAAGATCCTTCTACTTTCAAAGAAACCATGGAAAATGATAAGCGGCAAGAATGGATAGGTGCTATGTTGGAGGAGATGGAATCTCTACATAAGAACTCCGTTTGGGAGTTAGTTCCGAAACCGCAAGATCGAAAGATCATCGGTTCCAAGTGGGTTTATCGGAAGAAGGAAAGCAGCAATGAAGCGGAGGCTCCTACCTACAAGGCAAGGTTAGTTGTGAATGGGTTCTCGCAAAAGGAAGGTGTAGATTATGGTGAAATTTTCTCTCCATTGGTCAAGCATACATCCATTCGGGTGTTGCTATCTCTTGTAGTGGAGCATGACATACAGCTAGAACAACTCGACTTGAAGACAACTTTTCTTCATGGAGATTTGGAGGAAACCATCTATATGGATCAGCCAGAAGGATTTGTGGAAGAAGGAAAAGAATATTTTGTGTGTAGATTGAATAAGTCTTTGTATGGGCTCAAGCAATCTCCAAGATAATGGTACAAATGCTTCGACTCCTTCATGCTCCGAATTGCTACAAGAGAGGTGAGTATGATTGTTGTGTTTACTCACGCACATTTGATGATGGACACATGATTATTTTGATGTTGTATGTGGATGACATGTTGATTGCATGTCAAGATATGTCCAAACTAAATAAACTCAAAGGAATGTTGAGTTTGGAATTTGACATGAAAGATCTTGGTACATCTATAGAAGTTGAAGTTGAAGAAATGGAAAAGATTTTGTATGCAAGCGTAGTTGGGTGTTTAATGTACGCAATGGTATGTACAAGGCCATATCTCGCTCAAGCTTTGAGTGTGGTGTCAAATTACATGTCAAATCCAAGTAAAGATCATTGGCAAGCTATCAAATGGATTCTCAGATACCTGAACGGCACCAGAAACAAGGGGATTATGTTTGAAAGACAACATGAAGAGGTGTGCATCACAGGTTTCGTCGATTCTGATTACGTAGGAGATTTAGACGAGAGAAGATCCACAACTGGATATGTTTTCACTTGTGGTGGAGGACCCATATCTTAGAGATCCATGCTACAATCCATCAGTGCCTTATCTACCACAGAAGTCGAGTACATGGCATTAATGGAAGCTGCGAAGGAAGCCATATGGCTCAAGGGCTTAGCAAGTGATTTGGGTCTAAATCAAAACTCTGTGAAAATTTAATGTGAGAGCCAGAGTGCTATTTGTCTTGGAAAGAACCAGGTATTTCATGCAAGGACAAAACACATTGAAGTGCACTGTCATCGAATTCATGATTGGCTCATGACAGTAGAGGTCAATGTAAAGAAAGTTTATACAGACGAGAATACAACAGATTTTCTCACTAAACTAGTTACGACGGAGAAGTTCAAGCATTGCTTGAGTCTGCTAAATCTGACGACATGTTAGCTCATGAGTGCACCAAGTCACCAGAGGTGCAGGGATATGAGTTGATGCTCATCAAGGTGAAGCAGCTGAAGCCAGAGCAAGACTTAGTCTGAAGTTCGGGAGTCTAACTTTTTAAATTCCAAAGATCCATGTTTAGGAGACAAGTGTTCGTAATTCAAATGAAGATTGACATTTCGGAATCTCATATTTTGAAGACTAATGCTCCGAAGATGCAGCTGACAATTTCGAGTGGCATCAGATATCTCGCCAAGGTGGAGATTATTGGAGTTGGCTCAATTTCTAACTCAATTATTGTTGTAATTTTCTTCTGTAGGTGTAAATTTTGATTTTCTGAATGGGCTTAATGCTCCAAAGATGCAGCTGACCTATTTCTCTCCGTTCGCAAGCCTTGTCTATTGTAAAATTCAATGGGCTTAATTTTCATGAATGGGTGTTCTGGATCTTGATTCAGCACTCCTGTATGACAAGCCCGCTGCTATTACTGATTCTAGCAATGCTGATGAAAGATTTTTCCATGATGCTTGGGAAAAATCAAATAGACTTAGCTTAGTTCATGCGGATGACGATAGCAAACAACATTAAGTCTACAATTCCTAAGACGGATAAAGCAAAGGAATTTATGAAGTTTGTGGAAGATCTCTCGCAATCTGACTCTGCTGATAAGTCAATTGTAGGTATATTAATGGGTACGTTGACCACCATGAAGTTTGATGGTTCTCATACCATGCATGAGCATGTCACTGAAATGACAAACACGGCAGCAAGATTGAGATCTATTAGAATAGAAGTGAGTGAAAGTTTCCTTATGCAGTTTATCATAAACTCCTTACCTTCTGAGTATGGTCCATTCCAAATAAACTATAATACTATAAAAGATAAGTGGAATGTGACTGAATTGTAAAGTATGCTTATTCAAGAGGAAGCAAGGCTTAAGAAACAAGGAACTCACTCAATCTCATGAGTCATCAAGGAGCTGGAAAGAAACCAGGAAAGTATAATGGAAAGGGCAAGAAAAGAGCACTGAAAGATAATGTGTCGTTTGTCCAAATCCACAAGAAGGAACGAAAGAACGTTAAGTGTCATTTCTACAAAAAGCCTAGACACTGTTAGAAAGATTGCCTAAAACGTAAGACATGGTTCGAAAAGAAAGGTAAACCTCTTGTTTTTGTATGTTTCGAATCAAACATAACAGAATTTCCTTATAATACTTGGTGGATTGACTCTGGATCTACCACTCATGTTTCAAATACGATGCAGAGATTTCTTACGACCCAAACCATAAATCCAAATAAAAATTTCATCTTCATGGGAAATCGAGTCAAAGCTCCAGTTGAGGCCATTGGAACCTACCGCTTGTTTTTAGACACTGGACATCATTTAGATCTTTTTTAAACCCTTTATGTTCCTAGTGTTTCTCGCAACTTAGTTTCTTTGTCTAAACTTGATGTTGTTGGATACTCTTTTAAATTGGAAATGGTTGTTTCAGTTTGTTTAAGAATAGTCATCTTATTAGTTCTGTTATTCTCTCTGATGGTTTATACAAATTAAAGCTTGATAATCTTTTTGCTGAAACTCTGTTAACCTTGCATCATAATGTTGGAACTAAACGAAGTTTAGTGGATGAAAGTTCAGCTTATTTGTGGCATAAACGTTTGGACATATTTCCAAAGAAAGAATACAAAGATTAGTAAAGAATGAAATCCTTCCTAATTTGGATTTTACCGATCTTGGTATTTGTATAGATTGTATTAAAGGAAAACATACAAATCATACAATTAAGAAATCCACCACAAGAAGCACTCAGCTCCTTGAAATTATACACACTGATATATGTAGACCTTTTGATGTTTAATCTTTTAATAAAGAAAAATATTTTATCACCTTTATTGATGATTTTTCATGTTATGGATATGTCTATTTATTGCATGAAAAATCTTAATCAGTAGATGCCCTAGAGGTATTTATTAATGAGCTTGAAAGACAATTAGACAAAATGGTAAAAATTATTAGATCTGATAGAGGTGGTGAATTTTATGAAAAATATAACGAAACAGGACAATGCCCTGGTCCATTTGCTAAATTTCTTAAAAAGCGTGGCATATACGCTCAGTACACTATGCCAGGTACACTACAACAAAATGGTGTTGCATAAAGACGTAATCGTACACTAATGGACATGGTTAGGAGAATGTTGAGTTATTCTTCTTTACCCTTATCATTGTGGATGTATGCTTTAAAAACCACAATGTATTTATTAAATAGGGTTCCTAGTAAGGCAGTTCTAAAGACTCCTTTCGAACTGTGGATAGGAAGGAAACCCAGTTTAAGACACCTTCAGTTTGGGGTTGTACTGCGGAAATACGAATTTATAATCCACATGAAAAGAAACTGGACTCTAGAACAACCAATGGTTTCTTCATTGGTTATCCAAAAAAATCTAAAAGGTATAGATTTTATTGTCCTAGCCATAGCACCAAAATTGTTGAAACTATAAATGCCAGGTTCATTGAAAATGGTGACATTAGTAGGGGTATGGAACCACATAAAGTGGAAATCCAAGAAGTTAGAATGAACATTCCTTTACCTTTAACTTCTTCTTAAGTTGTTGTTCCTACAGTTGTTGAACAATTTAACGACTTTCAAGAACAACAAATAAATGATCAAACACTCTATGAAGACATTGTTACTAATGAACCTGCAATAGATATACCTCATGAAGAAGTAGCATTAAGAAGGTCTCAAAGATAGAAAAAATCTACTATTTCTGATGATTATATGGTTTATCTACAAGAGTCAGAATATGACCTTGGAATTAATGAAGATCCGGTTTTATTTTCACAAGCCATGAAAAGTCACAACTCTGATAAATGGTTTGATGCCATGAAAGATGAGTTGAAATCAATGGAGCATAATAAAGTTTGGGATCTTGTAGAATTGCCTAAAGGTTGTAAAAGAGTTGGGTGTAAATGGGTCTTTAAGACCAAACACAACTCAAATGGCAATATCGAATGATACAAGGCTAGACTCGTTGCCAAATGTTTTACTCAGAAGGATGGTGTTGACTATAAAGAAACATTTGCTCCTGTTTCGAAAAAGCATTCATTTAGAATTTTTATGGCTATGGTGGCTCATTATGACTTAGAGCTACATCAAATGGATGTGAAAACAGTTTTTCTAAATGGAAATTTAGATGAAGAAGTTTACATGGACCAACCCGAGGGTTTTTCAGTTGAAGGAAAGGAACACATGGTGTGTAAGCTTAAGAGGTCAA
>BQKN01065442.1:458959-475557 GCA_022839385.1 Asparagus kiusianus
ATATATATATCAAGGAAAATGAATATGGGTTTAGAAGTCTGAAACCAACTCAAAATAGGGGAAACAGCTCTCTGCATGTTTCGTGGTTGACCGTGACGGTCGACCGGCTGCGGTCGACCGTGGCTGTCGACCGAACTGGGTATTTCCAGTTTTTCATGATTTTGGTCATTGTGCATGTTTTGACTCTTTTCTCTCTCATATATGAACTCGTTCATACTCAAAACACATGGTATTATACTCATGTACCATTAAATAATATTTATCATACTGAATATCAATATATCATAATTAATCTCAAATTAATATATCATTCAAAAATTATCGGGGTTTTACACTGTCTAAGTCTTACCACATTAACAAGTTTATGGACTCCAAATTCGAAGATGACACTAAGGTTTTGCCTCAAGCCAAAGAGCTTGAAAAGCTTGTTATGAAGCTGAAAGATGAAAATATTAGTCTTTGTCAAACCTTCATTTCTGGTGCAATTGTTAACAAGCTTCCTCCATCTTGGATGTCATTCTCCACTAATATTCAGAGAAGGAAAAGATAGGTGACTCTGTCTGATTTGAAGAGGTTCATTCGGATCGAGGATGCGATTCGGATTCGTATGAAGAATGAGTTTCTTGCTAAGGAAAAGGCGTCTTCTAACATGGTGACTGCTAACTCTAAGAAGGGTACTAGTTCTTCTTCCAAGAAGAAGAAGAAGTCATTTAATTAACAAAATGAAGAACCTGTAGGATATCTAAAAATTACTACAGACAGTTGATCCCCACAAAGCACAAACGATGGAGGTTACAATCTGACAACCTTCCTATCGACAGATGAAAGTTACAATTTGACAACTTTCATAATATACGAGAGTTACAAGTTGACAACTCTCATATTTCAAAGAGCCAAATGCAAGGATTACAAAATGATGATCTTTGTAGAACTTGATAAAAGAGATTACAATTGACGATCTCTTCAAGCCCAAATGCGAAGCTCATCATTACGTTCCTGATTCAAGACATAGAGCTCACCTCTGCGTTCCAAGAACAAAACGTGAAGCTCATCGCTACGTTCAAAACTCAAGACACGGAGTTCACATTCGTGTTCCAAGAATAGAACGTAGGGTTCACCACTGTGTTTTCAGACCCAAAGGTAGAGCCCAACTCCGTGTCCAAAGTCCAAGACGCAGAGTCCATTCCCAGAATGCGAACTTCGCGTTTGACTCATTCAAACACGAGTTAAACGGTTCCAAAACCATTTTGCATGATCTGAGGGGATCACAACCCCACTAAGAAGCGATTTTAGGGGTTAGTTACACCCCTAAAACACCTATAAATAGCTAAAAAATAGTTTAAAATGGATCTTTGGATCATCTTGAGATCGAAAAAAGATCTTGGTAAAGAGGGGCATTTGGAGTCTTGATCTTCTTATCTTTTGTGGAGGTTTTTGTGAAGAATTTTCTTGGAGATTTCGGCCTTGGCTTATGAACCATTTTGGTTAAATTTAAAGGGATTAATTTTTTTTTTCGAAATTAACTCTATTACAAAGTTTTAAACTCATTTAGAGTTTGAAACTTGCATCGCAAGTTCTCTTAAACTCGTTCAGAGTTCTACTAAGTTCCATGAAGCGAGGTGTTTGTATCGTCAACGGGATATAAGATTCAAGCTCTCATCGACACTAAGAAGAACTCAGGTTTAAAGAAAGGGGAGGGTCTCCGCTGATCCCTTCTCTCTTTTGTCAATCGGGAAACCGTATATTAGAGTTGTAATTTCTTTTTTAAATTAGTTATAGAGAGATTACAAAGAGAGTTGTATTCATTCTTTTCCTAAGTCAGTTAGGGAGATTAATACGAATTTTATTCTTGTTTCTTCTTTGATTTTCCCACAAACAAAAGATGGTAACTCCGCTGGGGATGAGCTTTTTCACCAATGAAAAAGTGGTGGCGCCACCTGACATCAACCTCGCTGGAACGACAGTCAAAACTCTGATGGTGGAATTCGATCAAGCCAAGTATGAGGGTTCCTCTTCTCCGGATCCCTTAGCCCCAAGGCTATATGCAAGATCCGCAAAATCTCTAAGGAGACCAAAGCTCCAATTGTGGCCGACTCACCAAAGGAAAGTCTCTCCCCCGGGTTAGACTGTTCAGATAGTCTTTCCTCTAAAGGAGAATGCTTTAATCCAACTAAACTCATCAACCGAGTTGAAAGCCCTAAGCCCACGTCTAAGCAAAAGACACTGAGCCACAAGAGACCTATTGTCACGATGATAGATGATGATGCCGTTGCAAAAGCTTTAAAATAGGCTAAGAAGAATGCTGCTCGATGAAGGAGGAGATCCTTGTGGCGAGCACAACTTTAGGAAGGTCGATCCCTCAATCAATGCGAGCTTCGCATTCGTAAGCCTAGACGTGACCCAGAGCTTCGCGTTTCTACTTTAGAACGCGAGCCTCATGTTTATGAATCTCGCGTTCCAAGTGCTAAACACAACCCTCGCGTTTCATTGATAAAACGTGAACCTCACTTTCCAAGTGCCAAACCCAATACATGACCTGATGTATATCGTGGACCCTCGTACTAGGTTATTCATAGCGCGACTAGACTGATGGGCGTACATAAGAAGTCTACGGATTCAAGGCATCTTAATAAGATCCATGTTCACCAAGAGCCTGTCCCGTCCAATTATAGACTGGGGGTTCTAGTTCAAAACTCATATTTAATGAGTAACTCTCCTCGAGTTGCTGTGACGAATTTGAGAAGGTTTTTAGTGAGAGAAAGACTGGTGCAACAAGTCTCTCATTCATGTTAATATGAACGACTGATTTCTGCGGTCCTCTCGGGATGTCAATGCTACTCACATGCGGCCAAACCATTAGTATTCGACCTATTAACAAACGTTGTTTTCCCTAACAAATGGCGATGTTCTCATAGGAGGAAAGCTTTGGAGGATGAATACCTTGGAGTTACTTCCAATATGGGTGGTAGAGGGGGGTCATTAATCTCCAACTCCGAAAGGTCTCCTAGTTTGAAAGAGATCTCGAGTGAGTCTGTGGAATCTATCAACACACTCGGACTCAAAAGGGAGTTATACCCCCTGTTAATTATCAGAGATTAGCTAAAGGAATTAACTATGATGATGAACATTTAGCCATCATAGAGTCACAATCCTCTAGCTCTTTTATAGAACATGAGAGCTCTGCTTATATGGTAGGATATCCTGATGATCTTATGAAGAGACTTGATGAGCAACAAGCTATGCTCAAAGCACAGCAAGAGGCCATCGATGAACTCTAGGCCTTGATGGCTGAAATTGACGCAGACAGGGCCAAGTCCCCAAAAACAAACTCTCCGACCCAGCGCATATCTTCCTGAAGAGGAGGATCATCTTCAACCTGACCTGTTACATCAAAGAGGAAGGAAAAGATGAATGAAAGTGAGAATTATGATCAAGAAGCTCACCGTATAGAATCTTCCTTTAAAGAAGGGAGAGAGGCTGAGATTGAGCAGAATCCTCAGTCGGCTAAAATTGAGGAAATGGAAGCTCGCCTCAATACCATTGCCAACAAAAGCAAGCTCCAAGATGAAGGAGTTGTTAGACCCTATCCAGCCAAATGGGATACAACCCCTTATCCTCCAAAGTTCAAAATCCAGACCCTACAAACTTTTGATGGCACAGGATTACAGTACCAACATTTCTACCATTTAAAGTCACAGATTGAGAATGTGATATCAAATAACGCCGTACTGACTCAGTTGTTCATTGGCACCCTAAAGGGGGTTGCCTTTGAATGGTTCATAAAATTGCCCGTCAGATGTATCTAGAAGTGGATGAGAGACTCCTCCTGTCAAGATTCTTTGAAGATGACACAGAAGTCTCCGTCACTACCCTTTTTGCCACTAAGTAGAAGGAGGGAGAGACAATCAAACCTTTCATCGAAAGGTTTTGAAGTGTGACTCTTCGATGTCTGATAGGTATGACGCAGTCTGCACTAGTGAAAACCTGTCGACACAATTTACAGACCAGCCTCCTAGCCTAAATAGGGGTTGATGAATTCCTTTCTTAGAAGAAACTTGTATCCCAAGTCGAAAAGGCTGAAGAAATTATTATCAGGTTCAAAGGTAAAACCGAGATAGAAAACAGCGACCACCAACATGGTGTTAGTCCAACTCGGGAGTCCTCCACCAGTTCAAGCTCCAATTGGTGTGATCCCGATCCCTAAAAGGGAGATACGCCTAAGAAACACTGACCCACATGGTCAGAGAGATAAAAGGTTGGTACCCCTTGCTACTTCGAAAGGAGAGATAATGTGGATCCATCCCAATCTACTTGACGATCCGTGGTGGACAAGTATGTCAGGGAAAGCCAGGAGAAAGAATACCTAACCTTGGTATTCTCCTGGATGCTCATAATGAGGCCGTCTTCATTAAACTGTTGTCTCACAAAATGGGTCATACTGTTATCATAACGTGAGATGCGATTTATGCCTCAAAAGGCTGTTAAAGGATAAGTCCTGGCGGATTTCTTAGCTAACCATTTAGCATCGGATTCTCCTAATACGGAGTGGGATTTGTATCTTCTAAGGTGTCATGTTCAACAAAATACCTCTGTCAACTGTAAAAACATTTCCTAGCGAAATCAATTCCAAATGAGAAAGACCCTTCATGGTAGAGTCAATCTACTCGAGTGGAGCTTGCTGTTTCATTAATCAAAAAGGTGATAGGCTCATGATGTCAATTAACGAAATTTTTTTTAAGAAATATTACCCATGTAGATCATGAAGCTCCCTTCTTTCCCTGCTAAGTCTTAATCAAGACTAGGGGTTGATTATTTATTATTTCTCAAACAGAATAACAAATTCTCAAAACTATCATGTTAATAATACACCTATGACGACAAATCAACTTATCAATCCTTTTTAATAGGATGATAAGTCTACAAAGTTGCTCAAATAGCAACACAACCCTGTCAGGTTAACAAAACACATGTGACAACCAAATAAACTTATTAATCCTCTTTAATAGGATGATAAGTCCACAAAAATATTGTTCAAATCATAAGTGCCCGATTTTATTCAACTCATATCTTTTCTCTGATAAAATTAACTTATTAACTCTCTTCAATAGTGCAATAAGTCCTTAAAATATTTTTCAAATTTCAAGTACCCGATTTTGTCCATATCATATCGCTTCTCTGACAAAATCAACTTAGCGACTCTCTTCAATAGAGAGATAAATCCTCAAAATCTTGTTCAAATCACAAGTACCTGATTTTGTCCAGCTCATATCGCTTCTCTGACAAAATCAACTTATCAATCCTCTTCAATGGGATGATAAGTTTACAAAGTTGCTCAAAACGCAACAGAACCCCATCAAGTTAACAACACACCTCTGATAAAATTAACTTATTTACTCTTTTCAATAGAGTGATAGGTCCTCAAAATCTTATTCAAATCACAAAAACGCAATTTCGTCAAGTTAATACCACACATCTGACATAGTTAACTTATCGACTCTCTTTAATAGATCGATAAGTCCTCAAAATCTTGTTCAAATCACAAGTACACAATTTCATCAAGTTAATACCACACATCTGACAATATTAACTTATCGACTCTCTTTAATAGAGCGATAAGTCCCTTAAAAATCATCAAGTTAACACTATACCTCTGATGATAAAATCAACTTATCAATCCTTCCTAATAGAATGATAGGTCCACAAATGACTGTTATGTTAATACCACACCTCTAACAGTTAAACCCCCATGAATTTGTTGATATTTTTTAACAGAATGACAAGTGTTCATTGTCAAAATGTGGAAGTCCATCCCCGCGCTCTAATTTCAAAGTGTGGAGGTCCATCCCCGCGCTCCAATTTCAAAACGCGAGGGTCATCCCTACGTTTCAAATTCAAAATGCGAGGGTCATTCATGCGTTCCAAACTCGAAACGCGAAGGTCATCCCCGCGTTCTAAACTCCAAACGTGAGGCTCATCTCTGCATTTCAATTTCAAAATGTGAGGCTTACATCCGCGTTTCAAGATCCAAACACGAGGCTCACACCCGCGTTTCAAGAGCCAAACGCGAGGCTCACACCCGCATTTCAGAAACCAAACGTGAGGCTCACCTCTGCGTTTCAAATCAACAAAATACGAGACTCTAGCCCCGTGTTTCTAAAGAAGAAGCATAGTGTTCACCCTCACATGGGTTTGGCATGGCAAATTCCTTCAACCAAGTTCTTGAGGCCTTCAAAGCAGATGTAGGGAACAAATCCTTTATGATGAGGAATTAGCAGTTCCAAGATCAAAATCGAGATTCAAAGTATTTTAAAAATTTGTTCTAGTCAACCACAAACTTTCAAAACCTTTGGAGGGGGTTCTGTAGGATGTCGAAAAAATACTGCAGACAGCTGATCCCCACAAAGCATGAACGATGGAGGTTAAGATCTGACAACCTTCACAACGACAGATGAAAGTTACAATTTGACAACTTTCGCAATATACAAGAGTTACAAGTTGACAACTCTCACATTTTAAAGAGCCAAATGCAAAGATTACAAAATGATGATCTTTGCAGAACTTGAGAAAAAAAGATTACAATTGACGATCTCTTCAAGCTCAAATGCGGAGCTCATCATTGCGTTCCAGATTCAAGACGTAGAACTCACCTTTGCGTTCCAAGAAAAAAACATGAAGTTCATTGCTGTGTTCCAAACTCAAGACACGGAGTTCACATTTGCGTTCCAAGAACAGAACACAAGGTTCACCATTGCGTTTTAAGACCCAAACGTAGAGCCCAACTCCGCGTCCGAAGTCCAAGACACAGAGTCCATTCTTAGAACGCGAACTCCGTGTTTGACTAGTTCAAACAGAAGTTGAACGGTTCCAAAACCATTATGCATGATCTGAGGGATCACAACTCCACTAAGGAGTAATTTTAGGGGTTAGTTACACTCCTAAAACCCCTATAAATAGCTAAAAAATTTGCTTAAAATGGATCTTTGGATCATCTGGATATCGAAAAAAGATCTTGGCAAAGAGGGGCATTTGGAGTCTTGATCTTCTTAGCTTTTGTGGAGGTTTTTGTGAAGGATATTCTCGGAGCTTTCGACCTTGACTTGTGAACCATTTTAGTTAAATTTAAAAGGATTGATTTCCTTTCCAAAATCAACTCTTTCATAGAGTTTTAAACTCGTTTAGAGTTTGAAACTTGTTGAGAGTTTGAAACTTGCATCACAAGTTCTCTTAAACTCGTTCAGAGTGCTACCAAATTCCATGAAGCGAGGTGTCCGAATCATCAACGGGATACAAAATTTAATCTCCCATCGACACCAAGAAGAACCCATGTTTAAATAAAGGGAAGGGTCTCCATTGATCCCTTCTCTCTTTTGTAAATCGGGAAACCGATATAGAAGAGTTGTAATTTCTTTTTCTAAATCAGTTAAAGAGAGATTCATAAAGAGAGATTGTATTCATTCTTTTCCTAAGTCAGTTAGGGAGATTAATATGAATTTTATTCTCATTTCTTCTTTGATTGTCTACAAACAGAACCAAAACCCGAAGAATCTAAATGTTCAGAAGAAAGAGTTTAAGAGGAGCAACAAATGCTTCAAATGTGGGAAGCAATGATATTTTGCCAAGGACTGCAAAGCATCAAAGAAGGGAACAGTACACAATGTTAATCAAGTTAACAATTGTGTGGCTATGCTCTTTTAGGTGACAACTCCCTACAACATCTCTGGTTGGTGATTAGACATAAATGTGTAGGGAATAAAAATTGCCTTTACACAAGGGAGCTCAAACCTCACCTATTAGAGCTCACATGCGTGCTCAAAGCTAGCAAAAAGCTAAGCAGAGCTCGCCTACAAAGCCAAAGCTCACTTGCAGTGCAAGAAAAGTTTTCCTGCATTGCTTGACTTGCCAGCACAAGTCAAGCTTGCCTGCATTCAAAAGGCCAAGCAAATCTTGCCTACAAGCTAAATCTCGCCAACACGCAAAGCTCGCCTACAAGCCAAAGCTCGTATGTCTACTTGACTTTACAGCACAAGTCAAACTCGCCTGCATTCAAGAGGCCAAGCAGAGCTCGCCTACAAAGCCAAAGCTCACTTGTTTGTTTGGCTTGCCTACACGTGCCGAACCTCGTTAATCTTGCATGTTTGCTTGACTCGCCAGCACTAGTCAAGCTCGCCTAATTATCAAGCTCGCCAGCACGAGCTAGACCTCGCTTGAACACCTTGCTCGTTCGCATGAGTCAAGCTCGCCTACAGTCAGTTCGCTCTTATTAACCCAGCTTACAAATGAATACCAGCTCACAAGCTCGAGGGGCCCGCTAGCTGACCCCGCCTGTTCGCCAAGCTTGCCTACAAGCTTGCTTGAACATTCAAGCAGCTCTCAAGCTCGCCTACAAACCTGTCAGTCTCATCTAAACAGCTCAAGTGGCTGATTGTTTGTGGGAGTGGGCCTACCCATTTTCTATGTCCTGGGTAATGAGGCATGGCTCCCATCACCCTATAGTGGTTACTTCTTATAGCTATAAGGAGAGTATGCTACTCCTTACTCCTATCAGTTGTCATATCTTACAAATTAAGGGATGACTCATGTCATCCCTTGCCTATTTATAGGACCTCTTTGCCAACTTGAAAGAGGGCTAATAGAAGGGGATCGGGAGTCTCAGCTTAGTGGGCTTGCATCTTGCTGCTGACAATATTTCTTTAAGAAAGCTTGGCATCTCCAAGGCTCTTCCAATAAAGGCTCTCTCATTGGCTTGCTTGGTAGAACTCTCCTAGCTTTTTGCTTGAATTGCTGAAGTAGACTCAATCTGAACTCTCAGATTTGAGATTCTCGGCTCTTTGCAAACTCTTGCATATTAGCATTCTCCAAGCATTCGGCCTTGATACTCATCAAGCTCGGGTATATTCAAACTCAATCACCCTGGAGCTTCTACTGTGTACTGAAGCTCAACCGTAATTTTGACCGGATCATCCAAGATAAGCAAACTCGACACAAGCATCAAGGGAGGCATCCTATCGCTACCGAAGAACTCATGTTAAACAAGGAGAGCCTTCTCTCCGCTTCTGTTGTAAATCTTGGATTTTATTGATTTGTAAAAAACCATTCTTATCGATACAAATCTCGCATCGAGACCCAATTTTTACTCCCCTACAGAAGATGATAACCACAATAGGAGAAACTATTTCTTCAACCAAAATAGTAGTAGCGCAATTCGATGAAGTTGGGGAGGAGACGACCGTCGAGCCCCTTGTGATTGAGTTCGACCAAGCTAAGTACAAGGAGTACTTATCTTCTTCCTCCTCAAGCGATAAAACTTCTTGCTGATACCACAGAGTTGTGCACGTGACCCAGCCCTAAGTGGCCGAGGCAGCCATGCCCGAGAGCTCTACCCAAGCAATAATAGGGGGTTCTATCTCCCCTAAGCCAGCCAAGGCCGAGCCAAAGGCCAAGAAGACTAGCCAAAGGGCTACTCGTTGGGTTGCCAAGTAATCCACGCAGTCCCCCATAGAAGGAGAGACAACTGTTCATATTAGCATGGACTACACTCTCGTCATCAACATGAACCGTTCCTCTCTCCAAGTGGGCCTAACGACGACGATGACAAGCTCTCACCCGCCAAGAAGCTCAAGCCTTCACATCCTATGATGGCCTGAATTACTATTCAGGCTTGAAAAGGGCTAAGAAGGAATGTAAAGTTCCTAGTTTTGGTGGACTATATTAATCAGGAGAGCCCACCTACTCAGGCGGGCTTTGTTCTGGCAGCAAAGTTCCCAAAATTGGCGAACTTAGCATTTCAGATGAGACTCACTCTAGCAGAAAAATTCCCTATTCAAGCAAACTAAGCAAGACAGGCGGGCCCACCAAATCAGACGGGCTTCACTCTTCAAGCCATCTTCCCAGATCAGGCGAGTCGCCCAAGTCAGGTGAGCTCCATGATTCGGTATTCTAAATTTGTCACAGAACCGCGTGAAAGCATGACTCACGAATTATGATCCGTTGTCATGGATAATGCATCTCAGGATGTCGTATCGGTAGATAATGTGATGTTTTATGAAGTTGATCACATCGCTGGTCTTGACTTCTCTCAAGAGCATGGCTTTGGCCCATTTGGAGAAGTAGTTAGTTATCGCAAGGATGAAGTGATGACCTTTGGCTGATGGAGATATCGGTCCGATGACATCCATCCCCCACGTTTTAAACAGTCACAAAGTTGCTGTTAGATGCAGGTCTTCGGGTAGTTTGTGCATGTAATTAGCATGGATTTAACACACGTGGTAACTCTTGGCATAAATGATAGCGTCATTGACCATTTTTGGCCAATAGTAGCCGATTCTTTGCAAACGGTCCTAGAGCTTGGGTCCGGGTTGGTGAGCGCCGTATGTTCTATTATAGGCTTCCCGCAGGGCTTCTTGTGCTTCTGTCGTTGAGAGACATTGATGCAGCATACCGTCGTACGATCTATGATACAATGCCTTTGTGGTTGTATCGTAGTAGAATCTCGGTGCACGTCCGCGAACAGAATCTCGCTCATTGATGTCTTCAAGTAGTATACCGTACAAGACATAGTCGATGATCAGAAAGCGCTAATCTCTCGGTTCGAGTTGATCGGACGCCTGGTGAGTCGTGTTCACCTCTAGAGCATACTCCGGTTGGTAGAGTTGTCGGCTTGTGACGGTAACTTGTTGGCTTGTTCCCAACGGCTGGGCTAGGTTAGCTGCCAATGACGCTAATGCATCTGCATGCGTGTTCTTAGAACGGAGAACATGCTCGATGTGGAAGCTGTTGAATGATTCGGCTAGCTTGATGGCCGCTTGCTAACATGACATTAAGTCATCATTTCTAACCTCATATTCTCCCGTCATCTGTTTGATGATGAGCTGAGAGTCACCGAAAGCTTCAAGATGCTTCACCCCTAATTCCTTGGCAAAGTCGAGTCCAATGAGCAGTGCATTATACTCAGCCATGTTATTGGTATAGGACTCTATTAAAGAGAAAGCTTGGGGTAATACATGGTTTTGTTAAGAAACCAAGACTACCCCCACACCTGTGACGATTGACCCATTTGTGCCCACGCGAGAGGCGCCATCGAAGTATAGTCGCCAGGCTTCTTCCTACGAGGTTGCATTGACCTCATGGGTTTTGTCTGGCATGTCTTTAAATAGATCAGTCTTCAACTTGAGTGGATGACTAGACATGAGATCGCACTAAGATAGCATGAGTGTCAATCGCGCCAGATGCCAGTTCAAGGACTCGGGCTGTATCATGAAGCCTCGGATGAGATTCATCCGGGAGATGACATGAATGGTTTGACTGACCAAGTAGTGTCATATTTTTTGAATTGCGAACACTAGGGCCAGACATTCCTTTTTGACCATGGGGTATCATCGCTCGGCTCCCTGTAGGATCCTACTCAGGTAGTAGATGCCTTACTCATGGCCGATATTGTCATTCTGTGCTAAGAGGGTGCCGAGAGAATGCTTCATTGCTCTCACATAGATCAGGAAGGGTTTCCCCAAGAAATGTGTGGCAAAGGCTTTTGAATTAGTCAGCGCCTCTTGCAGGGCTTCGCGGGTTGTGTTGAACAACCACAGGAGCTTGTACAGAGTGATCCTGGCTGGAATATTTTTTAGCTAGGTGAGTAGGTCGAACCGAAATGGTTGACCCCTTAAGCTCAGCTTGTCAGGACTTGGCTGAACTGTTGGTGGAAGTCCCATTGGTAGCCTTACCGGACTCTCTGCCATCAAAGGGCATCTCTTGGCAAAGTCCTTCCCTACTCGGGTGATTAATTCATTTGTCTCCTCGTCAAAATTAGTGAGGGTTGCTACCTCCACTTTGTTATCGTCCAGAATTATTGAAATGACATTACAAAGCTTAGATTTTCCCTTGGACTTGTTGGAAGTCCATTGCTCGTCATCAAGGAGATCGGGAGGAACCCACATCACATGTCCTGATGATAAGGTCTGTGGTAGCAAGCCTTTTCCCCGTTGATTATGAGCGTCTTCATTGACAATCTTCAGTTCCGCCTTGGGGATGAGCACGACTCCTGTCGGTGTATGAACCTCAGGGAGACTCATTCTGAATTGAAGGGTGACCATGTTTGTAGTCATCATTTTCTGCACCTTCTCCTTCTTTAGGACTCCTGCGTCGTAAAGAGCTTACAGTTTATTGTTAAGGATATAGCATTTGGAGGTGTGGTGACCAACAAATCTATGGTACGCACAGTAGCTTAAATCATCTATTTTGTTCACGTCTTCATGTTTCATGACCTCTGGTAACTTGATCCTGTTTCTCTTGAGAAGAGTGTTAAAGGTAGCCACCACCTGGTCTTTCGTGAAGTCGTATTGCCTTTACAGACGTTGCTCGAAGGGCTTAGGATTTTGCCTCTGTGCTGGTTTGTGGGCTGGAGTGGAATCAACAGTCATGATCTCCTTCCCTCTTGACCGAGGGTTCCTAGAGCTGTTTGGTTCCGAAGCTCTGTTCTTGGGCTAAGGTTCTTTTGCTTCTAATCTTTTGATCATGTTCTCGACTTGCTCACCTTGGCGAAAAAGTTTCTTCTAGGTCCGGGTTTCCACCATGCCGATTCTAGATAGAATGTCAATTGAGATGTTGTTATGGCACATCTCAACCAAGGTGCTCTAGGAGACTTAGTTCCGACACTAAAGTGACCGATTCCTAAGTCTCTTGACGAAATTGTCGGCAAGCAGGGTGGCCATCGACACTTTCATATCATTGTCAAAGAAACGGGCCAAGAAAAGCCCTTCTATGTCGACCCATGTTGTGATGGAGCCTAGTTCCAGCTTACGAAACCATTCAAAGGTCACCCCTCTCAGGGTACCAATGAACACTCGGGTGAGAATGGCGTCATTTCCCATGAGGAATCCCGTCTGAGATAGGAAATAGTAGATGTGTTGTGAGGGAGAGACCTTGCCATAAAACTAGACCAGGCTCATTAGTTTGAACTTTGTCGGGTAAGCGACCGTGTCACTTTCGACTGGATACGGTCGAACCCCCCCCAGATTGTTCTATTCTTATGGAGCTTCAAGGCATTGAGCTGACTCTGGTACTCATCGAACCTCTTGTCTTAGGGAGTGCTGTCTGAATGTGAGTGTCTTCCTGAGGATTTGTTAGAATAATCCGAATGCGGCTCGTGATTATCTTCTTCTTCAGTTGCGTGAAGAGGAGTAAGTTCTCGCTCTTTGTTCCTTGAGGGTCTTTGTCGATTTCACAATTTCCTCTTCTTATTCTCGTTGAGAAGTTGTTCCATCATCTCTCTTAGAGAGTTGATGGTTGCCTGCTGCTTCTCGAACTTTTTAGCCAAGTCTTCTGAGGATTTTGCCATGTGCACCTTTGTGTGCTTGCCTTAGGCTGAGCTTGAGGTCTGAGATGTTGCCGTTGCTGAGCACACCTCATCCTCATTGTCGTAGATGGGTGATAAACGAGCATAATCGAATGGGATAGCTGCCCCTGTTTGAAGGCGAGTGCGTTGGTTTACACCCCCTCCCCCCTTCTTCAACAAGGGGCCATCTGAACCCTGGGGTATATTCAAGATCTAATGAATCCGAATGGCAGGCTTTACCTTTCCCTGCCATGTTGACTGTGGCTATCTGAAGCTCCAAGTCACCAATTGCTCTCTTCTTCTAATGATGGTGTCTTTGGTGAGGATGTCTTGGCTCAGGAGACAGTTGAGAAAGCCTCCCGAACACTAATGGATTCATCGTCTTGGTGCACTAGCAGTCAGCAAGTACCGCTTGGATGAGCCTCTCGCAATGGCATTGAGGGCTTTCCTCATGAATAGTGCATTTGCGAGTTAGATGTTCCCTGAGATCTCCTATAGGTTGGTGGTGGAAACCCCCAGTGTTGGAAGGACCAAATGCGCAATTGCATGGAAGAGACTCAAAGCAGTCGGAATGAGAACATTTGGGAAATTTTCCAAGTGTCGACTTCATGCGACCTTGCCTTGTCAGGCAAGGTCCAGAGTTTGGGCGAGCTTTAGCCGATTGCTTGCGAGCTCGAGTCGTCTGTTCATTCAGGTGAGGTCCCCTTGCTTGAGTTATTCTAACTTTGCTTTTTTGGCTAAGGCTGGTTCTCAAGCGGTCCTGTTGGGGTTTGCCAGCATGTTGGCTTCTATTTAGGGGGCAAAACTCGCCTGTTGTGTGAAGCTCGCCTGAATCATGGAGCCCGGCCTATCTGGGTGACTCGCTTGATTTAGGCAGATGATTGAAGATCGAAGTCTGCCTAGTTTGGTAGGATCACCCAGATAGGGAACTCTGCCAATGTAAGGGAACTTACTTGAGTAGTTGGGCTCGCCCGAGTTGAGAACTCGGCCAATGTAAGGGAACCCGTCAGAGTAGGTGGGCTCGCTCGAGTGGGGAACTCGGCTGCTAGAGTGAGGCTCTCCTAAAAATTTAGGCTCGTTTGGAATACTAAGTTTGCCAATTTTGAGAATCTTGTCAATGCAGGGGAACCCACCTGAGTAGGTGGGCTCGCCTAATCGAATCGACCCGCCAAAATTAGGAACTTTACATTCCTGTCTAGCTCACCTCAGGCCTGAATAGTAATTCAGGCCATCATAGGAAGTGAAGGCTTGGGCTTCCTAACGGTCGAGAGTTTGTCGTCGTTGTCGTCGGGCTCTTCTGTAGAGGGGGCGACTTATGTCGATAGCAAAGGCGAGGTTGCTGACATGCACTAAGGTATCTTGCTCGGTCGGCTAGCTTGCTCGGTATTTCTCGGTCGCTAACACTCAATATTGCTCGGTCGCCTGTCGACTCGACCCTAGCTGCTTGCTCGGTCAGCTTGGGGGAGATAGAACCCCCTGCTTCAGCTTGGGTAGAGCTCTCAGGCGTGGCTGCCTCGACCACTTGGGGTCGGGCCACATGCGCGACTCTGTAGCGCTTTCATGATGATGCATGGCTATCAGAGGAGGAAGAAAACAAGTATTCTTCATACTTGACTTGGTCGAACTTGATCATAAGGGACTCAACAGTTATCCCCTCCGCAACTTCGTCGAACTGCGCCACCACCAATTCGTCTGAGTGAATGGTTTCTCCCACTGTGGTCGCCATCTTCTATCTGGTGTAAAAATTAATTTCCCATTTGAGGGGTCGTTTGTATTTATGAGATTGGTTTATTACAAACTATAATCAATGTTTATGATAGAGGAGAAGAGAAAGGCCCTTCTTGTTTAACGTGGGTCCGTTAGCAGTGGTAGGATGCCTCCCTCGGTGCTCACGTCGAGTTTTCTTCCCTTAGACGATCCGATCGAAGTTGCGGTTAGGGCTTTAGTGCTCAGTAGAGGCTCCAGAGTGATTGAGTTTGACTATACCCGAGCTAAAAGTCAAAGGCTTGGAGAGAGCTATGATGCAATGGTTTGAAAAGAGCTGATGATCCTCAAATCTAAGAGTTCAGATTGAGCCTACTTCAATAATCCAAGCAAAAAGCTAGGAGAGTTCTACCAAGCAAGCCAATGAAGGAGCCTCTGTTGGAAGAGCCCTGGAGATGCCAAGCTTTTCCCCTAATTTGTTAACTGAATCCCCTTTTTCGTTGGTAAAGGGGTCCTATAAATAGGCAAGGGATGGCATGGGCAATCCCTTGATTTGTGGGATATGACCACCAATGGGTAAGGAGCACCATGCCCTCCCCTAGATGTAGGATGTGACCACCTAGGGGTGATGAGAGTCATGCCTCATCATCACCCATAACGTGGGAAGTGGGTAGGCCTACTCCCTCAAGCAAGCAATTTGCTAGCATTGCTCAGGCGAGGCTGGCAAAGCTACGAGTGAGCTCGAGAGCTGTCTAAATGCTCAGGCGAGCTTGCAGGTGAGCTTGGCGAACATGCGGGGTCGGCTGGTAGGCCCCTCTAACGTGTGAGCTGGCGTCCGTTGGCAAGCGGAGTTCGTGCGGATGAACTCCCTACAGGCGTGTTTGGCTCGTGCGGGCGAGTGAAGCATTCAGGCAGATCTTGTTCGTGTGGGTGAACAAAGTAGGCGGGTGAAGTTGAGCTCTGCGGGTGAGCTCAATGATTAGGCGAGGTTGAGCTCTGCAGGCGAGCTCAGGGATCAGGTGGGGTTGAGCTCTGCGGGTGAGCTCAACAATCGGGCGAGCTCAATAAACAGAGGTTGAGTTCTGCAACGAGCTCAATAAACAGGGGTGATTGAGCTCTGCGGGTGAGCTTAATAAACAGGCAAGGTTGAGCTTTACGGGCGAGCTTAATAAGGAGCGATTGAGCTCTGCGGACGAGCTCAATAAACAGGCGAGGCCTGTCAGGCTCGTACTGGCGAGCAGAGCGTGTTTGCGAGCTCGCTCGTGCTTGCAGGCGAGCTTTGCTAGGCTCGTTGAATGCTGGCGAGCCCAAGCTATTGGCAGGCGAGGCCAGTCAGGCGGGCTTTGACACCCAGACAATTTTCACTGCTTACACATACATATATACATGTACATATTGGATGTCAACGTAGATATACAAAAATTAGCTTATAAGCAATTTTGATGACGACGAGGACAACAACAACAATAATAATCATACTCCCTTTAAAAGTGGGAGTTCTTGAAAAACTTTTATTGGTCAATTTTACCCCTAATCCTTTTCAATATTAACATTCTTATCCTAATTA
>BQKN01065442.1:481016-502867 GCA_022839385.1 Asparagus kiusianus
TATATATACAATTTGATAAATTTGAAAGGCTAAATAGTACTTAAGTTTCTTATAGTTTTACTAGCTTAGCACTTATATACTCTCAGTTGTATTTTTAGCATTTATGTACCCTCAGACATGTTAATAAACTCTGTGTTGCAAACACAAAAGTTTTTATCCAAAAATTTCTATATAATATTCATATGCTAATTTTATACCCTATTATCTATTAAGTTTGTTGAATACATTGCTACATCCTTCCGATATCTATTTTTAATAATTTAATAAATATTAATGATTAAAAAGCTCTAAAATTAGCATACGAATGTTAGAACTTTTGCATGAAAATTTTCACGTTCGTAAAATAAAGGCTACTATGACGAAGCGCGGAAGTAAAAACCTCGGAATCCACCAAGGGTGTTCTCTGAATCCACAAAGAACGATATTCGAATCCAGGAAGAACTTCCCATGAAGGAAATATTAAAAAGAGAAATTTTATTGATGAAAAGTCATTATTCTCCTTTGGGGTTACATGACTCTTCTTAAATAGAAAAACAAATAAGACTCCTAGTAAGACTAGAATTACAAGAAAATAAAAAGTATCAAATTCTACCCTAAAAAGAATCCCTATAATAAAGGAAACAAATCATGAATCAAAATTGAATTTGTTTCCTAATCTAATTTTATTCTAAAATTGAATTTGTTTACTAATCTAAATAGACTCCAACTTTATTACTAAAAATAAACTAAAGGCTGATTATTTTCATATTTTAGTCAAAACTGGGTGTAACTGATGAGATTTGAAAAATCTGACAATCTAGTTGGCTCCGTCTTGTCGAGATAGGCGATTTACATATATAATGTTAGAATCCGCCTTCTGGGTTGGAAAATATGATCATTTCTTTGCGGAGGTCAATAATACATATAAATCTGTATTTAGCTCGTGATTGTCTGCATCCTTTATGAAATTGTCAGTCAAGCGTCCTACATCATACTAGCATGCCAATTTTGACCAACTCAGAATAAATATTATGAAACACAACTGAGGATATAAAAATACTAAAGGGGTGAAACTATTAGGTATTTAAGTCCTACTTAGCCTAAATTGAAATCACAATGATACATTATACAACGTGATACTAAAATATAAAACTTGACTTGTTTCATGCAATATATACATTCCAAACAAGCTATATATTTCATACCTCTTGATTCATTTCCCCCGTTAATTCCATCGGAAAACCTTTAACCAATAGCAAAGAGCTTTAGGAGGGTTCATCTCTAAACTTGTTTTTTCTACTAGCGAAAGAGATGATAACTGCTAGTCAAAAAATTAGGCTTCGTTTTGATTACCATGGTATTTTTGTTGTTGTGTTTGCCCCTTAAAATGATTTCAAAACACCATCTTGAATGTTTTTTGTCAACACTAGTATGACCCGTTACAACATTAGTATTAAACATATTATTAATATATTATATATTAATTATAATAAAATATATAATAAATAAGATTTTATAATATTTAGTTTACTTTATTATAGTATTAGAAATATTAAATATAATATAATAATATATTATAAAATTATATTAGACATTAAGGTGTTATATTATATTGCAATTATTATATATTATTTTTAAATAATAATATTTTAATTATTATGGTATATCAATTTGTTATTGTTATATATTATATAATATTTTAAAAATAGTATTACTTTATTATTAATATAGTATTATACTGTTATTATTATAATATATTATTATTAAAATGTTAATATTTTGTTATTACTAGTATATTATTAATAAATTAACATATTTTAAATATTATAATATTATATAACATATTATAGTTTCTAATATGTAAGAGTTTACTAATAATACATTAAAAATATATTAATAATTTGTTATAAAAATAAATATTATTATATAATTGATATATTATTTTTACATTAACATTTTTTACAAATAAATTTTTTTGTTATTAAAAATTATTTTACTTTGTAATATGTTATATTTTTTATTATATAAAATATTAATATTTAATGTATTATATTAAATTTACTATACAATATATTATCAAAATTTTATTATTAAATAAGTTACTATTATATAATTTTTTATAATTATTAATTTATCATAATTTATTTGTTAAAAAGTTAATAATATTGTAATAATTATAAAATTGTATAGTATACTATTATATCATTATTATATTATTATTTATTATCAACAACTTTTTATTATTTTTATTATTTTATTTATATTTTATTATTATTTATTCTTATATAATACATAATGAACATATTAAATACTAGTATTTAATATGTTATTATATTATTATATCAAATATTTTAATTATTATATGTTTATATTACTTAATAAATATTACTAGTATATTAAGTTAACTATAATATAGCATAGTATAATTTAATATAATATAATAAATATGTTGATAATATTTATGTATTAATTACAGTTAATATATTATGTTAGATATCATATTAACACCTCCTCGAACTCAAAACCAAAATACCAAACTTAAAACACCAAAAAAGTGTTTTAAAATAAGTGTTGTATTTTTTGTTTGAGGATAATTTAGTTCAAAAAACACCATAGTTTTCAAATGCATGACATTTCGTTTTTGGTAAAAAAAACACCATGAAAACAAGTAAAATGCCATGATATCCTAACAGAACCTTAATTAACAAATTGAATTGTGTAAACTGATAGGCTATCTTAGCTTCCTCAAGCTTCTCCATTATCAAGATCATCACTAATCGCTTGCACAGATCTGTCGGGAGAAAGAGGTCAAACTTGTTGGCTGTCCAAGTAGAGATCAACGTATATCAGGACTGGATACTTCAAGCATGTAAAGTCTTAGGAGATCAGCGGACCAAAGAGGCGACAACGGAAGAAGGCATGTTCTTCTCCCTCGTGTCTTATCGCTAATGCCGAGAGCTCTTCCCACCTCGACATGGCCAGGTTCGAATCTGAGCAAGAGCGTGATTCATCCATGCCGGCTGATGAGAGGGATGTTAGACCTGAGATGCAAGCCTAAAGGGAGATGAATGACTTTTGCTAAAAACATAAAATATGTAGCAGCAAAGATAACACAAAAAGCAAAAAATAACTGACCAAGGACTCATTAGATTTTATAGTGGTTCAAATAATCATATGTCCATCTTCATTCTCACAAAAATGCTTATGCACTATGACAAGAGTTCTCCTATTAATCTGATTCAATAGGCTTATAAAGTCTGCATCTTGAAATCTACCCAAAACCAGTCACCTAGCCTAACTATTCACAATGAGTAACACTTAACCCTAACTAATCTCAACCCCCAGTTAATAGCGAATTGAGTCTGTCATAAAAATAATTTTGAAACAAACAACCAAATACAGTTTAAGCATAGAAAATAAGAAAGATATTATAGCCTTTTCCATTAACAAGCTGTCCTTCAATAGATCAACTTGAAGCTTGATGAAGAATGATGTAATGATAAGATTAAGGGAAACTCTCCTTGCTAAGACGATCTAAAGATGATGAGCGTGACAAGAACAAGTACGGGGGTTCATGTTAGGATTGTGTCTTTGATTCTTTGTATAACTTCATGAGAATTAGATAGGATTATAGATCTATCGTGACTAGGAGATTGAGTCTCATCATGATTATGAGTTTGAATCATATTCTAAGTAGAAAGTTAGGCTAGAGATAGGGTTTTGATTTCCCTATATATATATTCTTCTATTGTTGGAGGGGAAAAAGGAGAAGAGAGGGAGCCAATATTTTGTAATCTAGGGTTAGCAGAGGGCATAGCCTGATTCAAGAATCTTGTGCGAGAGGCGAGGGTTTCGTAGTCTTTGTCTGTGTAAAAGATTACAACATTGGGAGATGGTTTCGTAGTCTTAGTCTGTTCAAATTGTAAGGAGTGGGTTTTTGAGAGAATATGAGAGTTGATTATGTATGTGAAGTTGAGAGATTGAGAGACGAGAGTTAAGTGGTTCCTCTTGTAGTTCTCCCTGATACATAATTGATTTCTCATATTGTTACACCATGGACGTAGGTCGAAGTTGGTTGACTAAACTACGTAAATCTCAGTGTTCTTTCTTCTTGATTATGGTTATTTTATATCTTGTTGATTGTGGGTTGGCTTCCGAGTTGCGGAGATCGTAGTACGTGGGGGACTAAAATTCCCCAACAATTCAAAACTTCAACTTAATCTTTTTCCAACAAACTCTAGAATTTATCTCTTTAAGCTCTCCCTTTTAATCTATCTCTTTTAATTTTATATATATAGCCTTTAATCAACCAGAATAGAGATATTCTAAATATGATAGAAGTTGGAGTTTAAATCATCAATTCTGTATTGTGTTATCATCACAGTTGATGGTTGCTCACAATGACCGATGAGTTCTTAAGCACCATCAATAAGTGTCTATAGACCATCGATGAAAATTCTGTTTCTGAAAATCTACTTTGCCTCACTGTAACCATCAATGAGCCTTAACCATTGATGGGTCTTGACCATTGATATGTCTAAGGCTGAAATTAGTTTTTTTGCTAATTTGGGCATCATTTCACCTCATACATTTTGTATATCTATTTTTCACATGTACTGTATCATCTTAAACAATCATTAGTAACAAATGAGAGTTTGTTATTAGTCAAATAAGAGGTATTATTTGAAATTCATTCTAACAATCTCACCTTTTTTATAATAACAAACTTAAAATTTGAAATACAAGTATTTTGAGATATAAATAGAATTTTAAGAACATATATATTTTCATGCAAAGATAAATGATATGCAAAATCCCCCTACATTCATACATTCACGAAAACTATCAAAAATGTATAGGTATTGTAAAACTCCCCCTAAATAATGCAGCGAGTGTTTCAAAATTTTTAAAATCAAATCAACTACTTGAAAACACTTACTTGAAAAACTCTTCTTGCCTTTTTTATTAGCAAAAGAAGAAAAATACACTAACAGTTATACTTTGAAATCATCAAAAGGTTAAGGAAGAGAAATATACACTGGTTCATACAAATATTTATAGAAAAATAGCACAAGATTAAAATCTAATCAAAAAATAATTGAATACGAGAGAAATCATATTAGAACCACACAAAAATGCTTAAATATAACTATAAAGTATATTAAAAAATAGTAAAAAGAGTTATACTAGTTCATTTGATAAATTTAGATATATTAAAGAGAATATTGAGCAATAATCAGACTTTAACTATTTCAACTGTAGAAATTAAGGAACAAAGTGTCACTCTATCACCTCAATCATATAAAATTTAGAAGGAAGAACGATAGTCTCTGGTAGGCATCTCACACCATCTCTAAATATAAGAATATTTAGTACCAGATGACTACCCTTTGAGGTATGCATAATATTATCCATGAGTGTGAGTCTTTGGCAATATTTTAACAAATACACTCAATTTTCTATGGATGTCTTAAGAGTGTGGGTCTTTGATCATCTTTTAACGAACACATTTTTTTGTTTGATACATTTTCAGCATAAATGCACATTTGCGCATGTAAAGCATAAATATATGCATTATACAAGTAAAAAAGAAGGTAAAACACTCTTGATATATTCTTAAAATATCTTATCAATAGAACACAAAAATCTTTATCACTATTTCACAATACAAAGCATGATAAGTATAAAACTAGGTGTGTCAAAAAATAACATGACATATCTCATGAAACAATATGTTCAGTAACTATATTTTTAACTTTGTGTGTGGAAATACATTAGAATACCAGATGTGAACCTTTGCAATAAAATCAAATCTATATACTAAAAGAAAATGTCATCTGAATCAATCTCATAAAAGTATATACTAGGCATTTCCATAGTATTTTTTAATTTATCTAAAAATATAAAGAAAAGGAAAGAAATTATTTTGTAAAAAATAAAAAATCTAAAAACAACCATAAAAAGAAAAAATCATGAAAAATTAAAAAGCAATCCAGAAAAAACAACCAAAATGTTTCTTTTTGTAGTTTTTTTTAAAAAAAACACCATACCATGGTGTTTATTTTTCAAACGTGTTTTCAAAACACCATTTATAGTTATTATTTATATAGCGGCGGCGGCGACGGAAGGGCGACGGCCGCCGGCGGGCGGCGGCGACTGGACGACGACCGGCTGCGAGCGGCAGGCGAAGGATGGCCGACGGTCGGCCGACCGATGACCTGCCGGCCGACGGGCAGTGGACGGACAACCAGCGGAGCGGGCTGCGGGCGGTCGGCGGGCGGCGGCAAACGGCGGGAGGCAGCACCGGGCGGCGGCTGGCGGTGGGTGGCGGGGCGGGAGGTGGGTAGCGGCGACGGCCGGGCGACGGGCGGCGGGCAGCGAACGGTCGATTGGCAGCGGCGGACGACCGACGGGCAGTGGCGGACGGCGACGACAGCGGCAGGCTAGTGATGGAGGTGGGCGAGTGGCGGCAGGCAGTGGCAGCGGTGGGTGGTGGCGGCGGACGGCCGACGAGCAGTGGTGGGCGGTCGACGGGCAGCGACGGCGGTTGCAGCGGCGAGCGGGTGGCGGCAGGCGACAGTAACGACGGCGGGTAGTGGCGGCGGGCGGCGGGCGGCAGACGGTTGACGAGCAGCAGCGGGCGGCGGTGGCCGACAACCGACTGGCAGCGGCGGCGGACGGCCAACGGGCAGCGGCGGGCGGCGACAGCAGTGGCGGGAGGGCGGTGGCGGCAGTGGGCGGGTGGCGGCGGCGGGCAGGCGGCGACGGGCGGCGGACGGCCGACGGGCAGCGACGGCCGGCGACGGCGACGGCGGGCTAGCGGTGGCGGCGGGCGAGTGGGCGGCGGCGACGGACGACCGACGGGCAGCGGTGGCGGCAGGCGGGTGGTGACAGGCGGCGACAGCGGCGGGTCGTGGCGGCGAGCGGCGGACGGTCGACGAGCAGTGATACGAGTTGCCTTGCGAGCACCCTTTGGTCGCGGAATTACCAAAAGGTGGGTTAAGAAGAGGATGACTAAAACACAAGAACAATTTAGTATTGCGAAGAAAATTACCTTCTCTAGATTATGAATATGAAAAGATTATAATCCCTCTGTCACAATCTCACTAGAATCGAGAACAACCTCTCAATCCTCTTTAAACCCTAATACAATGACTAGAATCTCTCTTTGAATCTATATGATTCTCTCTAATCTAAGATCCCTAAGATCATCACAATCTAAACTCTAATCCTTTCGATTAGGATCTCACTTAGACCTAAAAACCTTTAGATCTACATATTGGCCTTTAACCTCCTGTTTAGAACCCTAAACAGTCCCTATTTATAGGGTTTACAACGTGATGGCAATCTGATAAAAACCAAAACCGAACCCAACTAGGATTCCTTCCAAACAGAAACCAAGTCTGCCCAGGAAACCTTGATGAGTCGACTCATGACTGCATATGAGTCGACTCAGGACCTCATATGAGTCGACTCATAACTAATGAGTCGACTGGTCAGAGACTTTTTGCTAACAGGGCTTGAGTTCTTGAGTCGACTAATGATAGGCATGAGTCGACTCAACCTGATGAGTCGACCCATGTACATGTATGAGTCGACTCACAGGCTGAAAGCTGGATTCTTCGAATCTGCTGCTCGTCGTCTCATTCTACGCTTCCACCTGTGTTCCACCGTGTCGCTTCACACCACTATTCTTAAGATATCATGAGAATCACCTATCCTCAAGCTCCCATGAGGATCGTTTTTCCGAAGAGAAGATACACCCATATCATGGGTCCCCCCTTTAGAAACTTGAAGTCCCATTCAAGTTAGAACTTTAGCTGAGGAAACTCTCGAGCCCCTCCATCTTTGTTGACTTCAGTCATCTTCTTCTTCCTTAATCTCTGAACTTCTTCCAAAGAAAAGGACCTCGCTTAGCTTCTTGTATTGCGATCGAGTCAGGACCATACACAGGATGCCCCCTTCGTAGGATCTGATCGCTCTGATACCAACTTGATACGAGTCGCCGTGCGAGCACCCTTTGGTCGCGGAATTACCAAAAGGTGGGTTGAGAAGAAGACAACCAAACTACAAGAACAATTCAGTATGGTGAAGAAAATTACATTCTCTAGATTATGAATACGAAAAGATTACAAACCCTCTCTCACAATCTCACTAGAATCGAGAACAACCTCTTAATCATCTCTAAACCCTAATACAATGACTAGAATCTCTCTTTGAATCTATATGATTCTCGCTGATCTAAGATCCCTAAGATCCTCACAATCTAAACCTTAATCCTTTTGATTAGGATCTCACTTAGACCTAAAAACCTTTAGATCTACATCTTGGCCTCTAACCTCTTGTTTAGAACCCTAAACAGTCCCTATTTATAGGGTTTACAACGTGGTGGCAATCTGGTAAATAACCAAAACCAAACCCAACTAGGATTCCTTCCAAATAGAAACCAAGTCTGCCCAGGAAACCTCGATGAGTCGACTCATGACTGCATATGAGTCGACTCATGACCTCATATGAGTCGACTCATAACTGATGAGTCGACTGGTCAGAGACTTTTTGCTAACAGGGCTTGAGTTCTTGAGTCGACTAATGATAGGCATGAGTCGACTCAACCTGATGAGTCTACACATGTACATGTATGAGTCGACTTACAGGCTGAAAGCTTGATTCTTCGAATCTGCTACTCATCGTCTCGTTTTACGCTTCCACCTGCGTTCCACCGTGTCGCTTCACACCACTATTCTCAAGATACCATGAGAATCACCTATCCTCAAGCTCCTATGAGGATCGTTTTTTCGAAGAGTAGATACACCTGTATCAAGCAGCGGTGGGCGGCGGCGACGGACGGCCAACGGGCAGCGGCTTAGATGAAAAAATGAGCAGCAGCGGCAACGGACGACCGATAGGCAGCGGCGGGCGGCGACGATGGCGGCGGCGGGAGGGCGGCGGCGGACGGCGGCAACGGCGGGTGGTGGCGGTGGGCGACAGACGGCCGACGAGCAGCGGCGGGCGAGCGAACGACGGACGGGCGGCGGCTTAGATAAAAAAACGGAATCTCAAAACACCTTTTTGGTGTTTTAAGAAAAGCGTTTATTTTTTGGATTTTGTAAAGGGTCAAGTCAAAAAATCAATTCGGTTGCCAAACAAGTTTCATTATTTTTTTTGAAAAAAAAAGAAAACGGCAAAAACGCCATGGTTGCCAAACGCTCCTTAAATTATGTGTATACAACTAGAAAAATAAACATGCAAATATATGAAATTAAATTAATTATCTAACAATCAAAATGTAGACAGAGCGTTAGTACAATCCAACCAGCTCAAGCATCACCAAAAGAATATATACATGTCCAAAAAAAAAGTAGTCACCAGACACCGACAATCTACCCCGAGATGGATCAGATTGGTGATGAGTTCCCATGATATACTATAGTGACACATCATAGTAAGTATGCTGCGATATCATCTCTATCCTCATATATACCATACTCTCTCCTAGTGACTGTAGAGTCTATTGAGTAGCACCGATGCTGCAAGAACCTGGGGCATCTATAGTAGTAGGTTGCGATCTAGATGATTACATAGAAGTAGACTTGCCCTTCCTCTTTCAGCAATGCTCTTCCTAGTAGCCTCGGCCATTAGTGGATCTCTCCCCTTTTCAAACTGGTTAGAAACAAGAAAGGGGATCCTCTGATCCTAGTAAATCCATGTGACGAGGAACAATTACACCAACTGAGTGTTCTGCTTAACCCTCTTCTCTATAACCTAACCAAGTAGAATTTGCAACTATTTATTTCCAGACAAAAATAACATGTGCCAGATCAAAGGCCTGACCACTCGTAAGCCAATATAACAGAATGACATCTTGAATAATCAATGTAGTGTAGGCTATACTTGGTTATAAGTTAAACTTGAGGAGGGGATTGAAAAGAATATACTCAAGTTTTAGAAACCCTTAAGTTGAAGACTTCGGAATGTAGCTACCTCTATAGAAACTCCACCATCTAGTTGTAGTCCTTAGAACCCATTACAAGATCGGTAGAATAATCAAAAGCATCCTGACAAACTCTAGGTAGGTCTGAAAGGTTGAGGATCTTCTACATATATGTAGCATTTAGCTTGATCTCCTTCACTCTCACTTTCATGACAACGACATTAGATCTGTACTCTTTAACATAATATATACAAAACTCCCACACGAGTGTAATATTAGCTTGCTCCCCCCACCTTTCTTCATCGTAGGGCTCAGTCTAACTCTATAAAGGAGTTCCACTATGTTGGAATTTTCCTTCAAGCTATGGGTATCGACTCCCGGCTCAAAAATAATGGGAAGCTTCTCGTACTTCTCTTGAGTCTCTCTCAAGGAAAGTTGGTCTCTATGGGCTGTTTCACATGAAGACATTCTCTACAAAAGCAAATAATTATAATTTAGGAGAATACATTTATATATGGAATAGAATTAAAGAGAATTGAAGAAAATATTAAATAGAGTCAAAAACTACAGGTATTGCCTTTTGACCATCGATGAGTACTGAGAACCATCAATGGTTAGTAAACACCATCGATGGTGTTCTTCGATCATCAATGAGTCAAGAACAAAAACCAACAATTTCAAGCCCTAAATCGCCAAAATCAACATACAGTTCTCAATAAGTACTTGTTCCAGTCACTTATCGCAATCATATGCCATCTATACACATCAAGATTCACCAAAAAACATATAAAACCCTAGAAATTGATCAAAAATGAGATTAGGGTTTTGAATTGTACATTGATGATGATTCAAATGGGTTTGGATCAACAAAAATAAGATGATTGTCTCCTCTAAAATGATGGATCATTAGCACAACAAAAAAAACATAGGGAGTTTGAAAGATTTGAGAGACAAAATGGCAAAATGAGGCAAAAGAGTAAAAATTAAAAATAACCCTCCTTTTTTTATCTCTGATAACCATCAATGGTCAGGTTTTGATCATCGAACCATCAATCGTTACCCCAAAAAAGTTATTTTTATTTTTTAAAAAGAAAAGAACAAAAAAGATAAAAAGAGAAAATATAAAATAAAAAAACAAAAATATATAATACAACTAGGTATAAAGAGAATACCTAAGATAAGAACTTACTTATTTAAGGACAAAAAAATTATCATATTAAATGTGTATCACCTGATTTTTCTCTTACATTAAGGATTGGATTATTGATCTAGAACTACTTCGAGCAATTCCTACATGTTGCCTCAATTGTCGGTCTTCCTGTAGCCTTATAGAACAACATATAAGTATCACATATGTTGATAATAGTAGTGGGTTTAGTCCCACATTGGTTCTGAGAACACACCTCACCCTCCACTACTTGTATAAATATATGTGCACACTCAATATTCAATTCAAGGGAAATTTACCCAAGATTCTCTCTCTCTCTTACTTTAACATGGTATCAGAGCAAGGGTTATTATTTCTCTTCCAATAAAAAAAATTTTAACGCTTCTGCGTTCTTTTGCCAAATTTTTGGCATTGTCGCTTTGCGACCTCTTAACGCATTTCGCGTTCTCGTTTAAAGTTTGGGTTCTATTTTAACCTTCGGGGTTACATTTTTTTTAAAACCTTCAGGTTTTATTCTAACCTTCGGGTTCTATTTTAAACCTTTGGGTTCTATTTTAACGGCATCGCCGTTTCAAGACCATCTCTTGGTCTTAAGTTTACGGCATCGCCGTTTTTCAAAACCGTCTCTCGGTCTCAAATTAACGGCATCGCCGTTTCAAGCAGTCTCTCGGCCTAAAATTACGATTTCAAGCCGTCTCTCGACCATCTCTTGGTCTCAAAATTGTTGTTTCACAATCAGTAACGACATCGCCGTCTCAACATCGGCGTTGATACGTTGTAGGTCTCCGGCGTGAGCATCAGATCCGGTCGATCTTCGGGCCACCTTGGTCACAGACTACTTCTTTTTTTCTCAGATATAACCTTCGGGTTCAAATTTAACCTTCGGGTTCTTACAGCTAAACCTTCGGGTTTCTTTCAAGGATTATTATCTTGAACTTCAAATTGCTGCTATTATGACTTTTTCACTGGCACCTGCTTCTCGGACTCGGTCTAAGCCCTTTTGCACATATTGCAAGAAGGATGGACACCGCTTTGAGACATGTTTCCAGCTTCATCCTGAGTTACGTTCCTCAGGAACTGACCGTAGTCAGCGATCCCCCCGGTCCCAATCCTCTTTTGCACCAGGATTACTGGTCAATGTTATGTCATCTACCACTTCAGACCCTACCATTCAAGCTATTGCAGATATTCGTCGTCAAATTGAGGCTCTTCAATGTATTACAGATATTCGCCGTCAAATTGAGGTTCTTCAAGCTATTGCAGATATTAGCCGTCAAATTGAAGCTCTTGAGCATACCACCTCTCCATCGGCTGCACAATTCTCTGATATTCGTCGTCAAATTGATGTTCTTCAGCATAAAGCTTCTACATCTACTGCACGACTCTCTGGTATGCGTTTTGCTGGGTCTTCAGCCAACCCTTCGGTCTCTGGTATGAATGATCTCTGGATTTTTGACTCTGGTTGTTCCTTTCATATGACTCGTAATGTCTCCCTCTTATCTTCTGTCTTTACTTCCTCTTCTCTTCCCCCTATCTACACGGCTGCTGGACAACCTTTGTCTATCACTCAGTATGGCTCTATCACCCCGCAAACTGACCCATCTGGTCGTCTAACTCTTGGCCCTGTCTATGTGGCTCCTCAGTTGTATTTGAATTTAATTTCTGTTAGCTCTTTATGTATGGATGGCCTACTTGTCTCGTTTTCTTCTGATACTTGTGTTGTGCAGGATCCACAGACGGGCAAGACTGTTGGGGCCGGTCGTAGGAGACACAAACTGTATTTTCTGGAATATCTTCACCTTCCAGAGTCCATACGTCCACGTTCTCTTGTTGCCTCTGTAAGTCCAAAATCCTCTACCATACTTTTCGCAGATTTGTGGCATAGACGACTTGGTCATGTGTCTTATAAAAGGCTGGAGAGTCTTATCCAGTCCGGAGTACTTGGTCCCGTATCCTCTCGTTCTCATATTGAGTCATGTACTGGTTGTAAATTGGCTAAATTCACTGCTCTACCGTTTCCAACCAGTACATCTGTTTCCACTTCCTTATTTGATTTGGTCCATTCTGATATCTGGGGGCCAGCTCCTCAGCCTTCTTCATCTAGTTACTTATATTATGTTAGTTTTATCGATGATTTCTCTCGTTATACATGGGTCTACCTACTTAAAAATCGCTCTGACGTACTTGTTGCTTATCAAGCCTTCACTGCTATGATCTTCACTCAATGGCAAGCTCGTATTAAAGTTTTTCATTCTGACTGTGCCAAAGAGTATCTATCATCTGCCATGCGCTCTATCATGATCTCTCATGGAACTATCTTTCAACAGTCATGTCCTTACACTCATGAGCAAAATGGTATTGCTGAACGCAAACATCGTCATATCCTTGATACCGCTCGATCCATGCTCATTTCTTCCTCTGTTCCTCGTCGTTTCTGGGCTGAGGCCATTCTCACCACTGCTCATGCTATTAATATCACTCCATCTAGCTCTCTTTCCGACGCTACTCCTCATAGCCGTGTCTATACTCATCCTCCTCGTTATGATCTGACCCGCGTTTTTGGCTGTCGTTGTTTCGTTCTTCTTCCCTCTCACGAACGTGATAAATTGTCTCCCAGAGCTGTTCTCTGTGTCTATTTAGGAATTAGTTCGGAACATCGCGGTTATCGTTGTTATGATCCTGCATCTCGTCGAGTTCATATATCTCGACACGTTCAGTTCGAAGAGGATTCTCCATTTTATTCTGCTTCTGATAACTTCAATTTCCTCCACACTACTGATCGTGCTTCTCCACCAGCTGCATCACCCATTTCATTACCTCAATTCTCCTTTCGAGATCTCCCTGAAATCTCTCCATCTCCTTCTGTTGACTCTCCCTCACCTAAGCCTTCTCTTCAACCATCTGATTCCTATCCCGTGGTCACGACACCCACTCCAGAAAATACTGTTGACCTCCACACACCTGTGCCAGCATCTCCCCCGCCTGAGGTTCCTCTTGCTCTTCGTCGAGGAAAACGCCCACATGTCATGCCTGCACGGTATGCTTCGGTTACTTCCTATTCACCTATCTTTCATACATTTCTTGCTGCCATTCATACTACAGTTGAGCCAAAGTCTTTTCAAGAGGCCGTTCAATTTCCAGAGTGGCGACAGGCTATGGCTGAGGAATTTCAGGCCTTTCAGCAAACACATACCTGGGATGTTGTTCCATGTCCCCCTGACATCTCTCTAGTTGGCAGTAAATGGGTTTATAAGGTCAAGTTTCGTCCTAATGGTACTATTGAACATCGAAAAGCTCGTTTAGTGGCTCGAGGTTTTACTCAGCAACAAGGTATTGACTATGAGGAGACCTTTGCTCCTGTTGCTCAGATGCCCACCGTTCGTACTCTTCTTGCGGTTGCTGCTGCTCATCGTTGGCCCTTATACCAGATGGATGTTAAAAATGCTTTTCTCCATGGCTCTTTATCTGAGACAGTGTATATGCAACCGCCTCCAGGGTCCAATATTCCTTTGGGACATGTATGTCTCCTTCGCCGTGCTATTTATGGTCTCAAGCAGGCACCCCGCGCTTGGTTTGAGTGTTTTCGTGATGTCGTGCTCAAGGCGGGCTTTATGGAAAGTCATCAAGATGCTTCTCTGTTTGTTCGCACTACATCGCGTGGCAGAGTTTTATTGCTCATTTATGTAGATGATATGATCATTACAGGTGATGATGCTGCTGGTATATAATTTGCAAAATCTCAATTGCAACAACAGTTCCACATGAAGGACCTTGGATCTCTTCGCTATTTTCTTGGTCTAGAAATTTCTCAGGACCCGCGAGGTGTATTACTGTCTCAACAGAAGTATCTCTCAGATATTTTAGATCGAGCTGAGCTAACCGACGATGCAACTGTCGATACTCCACTCCAACAAAATGTCAAACTTCGCTCCACTGATGGTGATCCTCTATCTGATCCTACCCGATATCGACATCTTGTTGGCCAGTTAGTCTATCTGTGCATCTCTCGACCAGATATCTCTCATGCTGTTGGCATTGTCAGTCAATTTGTTAGTGTTCCACGTTCTGCACACTATGCTGCCTTATTACGGATTCTTCGGTATCTTCGTGGCACTAGCACTCGCTCTCTTCTATTTCCTGCTACATCCAAGTTAGAGCTTCGTGCATATTCTGATGCTGATTGGGCTGGTGATCTAACTACCAGGAAGTCTACCACAGGTTATTGTATATTGCTTGGTGATTCCCTTATTTCCTGGCGAAGTAAGAAACAAGATGTTATTGCTCTTTCCAGCACTGAGGCAGAATATCGTGCAATGTCCACAACAGCTAAAGAGATTATTCATCTTCGTCGTCTTCTCAGTGACTTTGGTATTTTAGTTCCGACTCCTACTTCTCTCTACTGTGATAATAAGAGCGCTATTCAGATTGCTAATAATCCAGTTTTTCATGAGAGGACCAAACACATTGAGATCGATGCTCATTTTGTTCGTCAACAAGTTATTAAGGACAAGACAGTTCAACTTCCTCATGTTTCATCCGCCGACGAACTTGCAGATTTCTTCACGAAGGCTTTATCTGTTCATCGGTTCCAGTTTCTTGTACGCAAACTCACTTTGTTTGATCCAACATGAGTTTGAGGGGGCTGTTGATAATAATAGTGGGTTTAGTCCCACATTAGTTGTGAGAACACACCTCACCCTCCACTACTTGTATAAATATATGTGCACACTCAATATTCAATTCAAGGGAAATTTACCCAAGATTCTCTCTCTCTCTTACTTTAACAACATAAATATCCAAACCAGTCCACATTATTAAGGAATTATACCTTTTAGTATCCAAGTTTTTTTAATTATTTTAATTTTGTATTGCTTGCGATAACTCAAAGAAACATGACCCATTCTATCACATAAAGAAAGAAGAAGCATCATATATCAGTGCAAAAAAAATGTAAATTATTTTTTTTACAAATGAAGGTTGAAACTTTTTATCTTTTCTTGATTATGAATAACCAAGTCTGGTTTTAGCCTTTGCAAACTGTTGATTGGAAAGGACCATTCTCAGAAATAGTGGATGTGCACTTAGTATCGGATTTTATTTACTTAACACACAAATCATTTAACTTAGCAACTAGTTTTCCTTATTTTCAATGATTTTGACATCTAGCTACTTGGATAAATATAAATTTTGATTTTCAAAATCAGAATATTATGTGCATTCCATTGTGCTAAAACCAGTACATGGTTGTCAATGATCATTGACTGTTAGGGGCTTGACAAATGTCAATGTCAACAGTCCTCGACTAATGACCTAATGCTAAAATTTTGTGGCATTGTATCTTCTATTGTCTGTGGATTGTTTGTTGTCATCGACTGTGCTGATTGAAAATGATTTTGGAAAGCTCTCAACACATACTATGGAAGCTGTCATATTTCTTGAGCACTCTAAATGCTGCAATACGAAAGCAAAACCTCACAATTCGCTAGCGGGTGTTCCACAAATTAATGAAGAAGAATGTTTGAATCCACAAAGAAACAACCTCGAATCCATAAATTAATAAAAAAAGGAGGAATTTTATTATTCAAAAAATAATTACCTTTGTTCACAATCATTTACTTAATTGTAAGACTCTTTATGACTGAAATTACTAAAAGTATGTTTGAAAAAACTCATCAGTCAAATTTAAAACCAAAGTATATTTGTTTCCTAATCCAAATAAACTTCAACTTCATTATTAAAAGAACCTAAAGGCACTAGTAGAGATCATACCATCGTAGACAACACATCCTGGACAAGCAAATATCCTCCTATGATGTAGTATCATAGACGAATTACAACCGCCTACGAAAATCCATCGAAAATGTATGTATTGCAGACGGACTTGCTGTTGGGGATATGATTCCATGCAGTTTTTTTAAACTAAAATTGGACCTACATCCTAGATGACTGATGCGTCTAAGATGTTAGAAATAATTTTTTGGGAAGTTCTTTTTTGGTGAAAAGTGAAATTCGCCCGCTGTTTTTACCTTCTCACTTCAACTTTACCTTTTCACTAGATCTGGCTCATTGCAACCCCGAAGATTCCTCACCGCTTATCGAAGGTTGTCATTTGCCTCCAATGTCATAGCTTGTCATTGCTGCTCATCATCGAAGTCGACGAAGAACGCTGCTGCTCATTGTCATCGAAGTGGTCGAAAGCTAGCTGCCGCGTGCTGCTACTCGTCATCGAAATTCATGGTTGAAGTTTGTTGCTTCTCATCGTCAACGAAGTGGTCAAAGGCTGCCGTTGTTGCTCGTCGTCGAACTAGTCTATGGTCACTGCTACTCGTCGTTGTCGAAGTGTGCTATTGCTCACCGTCAAAGTTCGTCGTTGCTCGTTAGTTGATCTCATGGTCAAAGGATTTTCGTTGAAGGTTGCCGTTTGTTTGAGAAAAAGGTAAGGTTCACACACACCCCCTACCAGAAACACCCAAAACCCCCCTAATTATTCATCAATAAACACCCAAAATAGTCCTAATCAATCATCAATATTAACCCTAAATGAGTAGTCTTTAACCAAGATCTAACCCTAACCAACTCTATTTACTAACCCTTACTCGAAATCTAACCCTAACATTAATTACCCCTAAAACTAATTTAAAATCAGAAAATCTAGCCCTAATTAATTTAATTAGGAAAATTTCATAAAAATACTAACCCTAAGTGGATTGATCCTTAACCAAGATCTAAACCTAATCAACGCTATTGACTAATTCTAACCCTAAACTTGAAATCTTAAGCTAACATTAATTCCCTCTAAAATTTTAAAAGTCATAAACCTAGCCCTAATTATCTTATTGAGTGTGATTATGTAATAATCCTAACCCTAATCAAACTAATCATTAAAAAACTAATTACATATTTTTTTTAATTCCAAATTTAAACATTAATTAATGGAAACATTAATTACATAAACCTAACCCTAATTAATCCAATGAACCTAACCTTAATTAATCAAATAAACATAACCCTAATTAATCGAATAAACCTAACACTAATTATGCTAAGCTTAGGCTAAGTACCTTAGTCCTACCCTTAATCATTGAAATACTATAGTTACATATAATTCTTAATTCCAAATTTAACTATTGATTCATGGACCTAACCCTAACCCTAGCTAAGTCTAACACTAATTACATATATGTTCTAATTAGGATAATAACTCTAATATGAGCCTAGCCCTAATCTATTAATCCTAATTACTCAAAATATGCTAATTACCTCGCTAAACCTAGCATCAATAATTACTCTACTCCTAGTTGATCAAATTAGGCTAATTACCATAAAAATCCTTATGACATTAGACTAATTACTCTAATAACATAATAATATTATTAAGACCAACTTTGGCCCTAATAACTCTAAAAGCACTAATGACACTAAATAAAACTAACTTTAACCCTACTTACCCAATCAACTATATATATGTGTTATGTGTGTGTTTTATAAGTTTGTTCCTGATATGTAAAAGCATGATTTAATCAAACAAAGTTTTTCAAAATTAGTGTGATATATAACACAACAATGTTAGCTTCAAATTTAAAAAACTAAGTATTTTGTCCATATTTAACATATAGGATAAGGGTATAAAATAGTTATATATTGTGTCGGTCCCAAGTTAACTCGATGAAATATGATATTCATTCTTTTTGGAGTTATACAATCTAATATTCAATTTTTAATTTTTTAAGATTACCAACTTTAACATCATATATACGTGACATGCAACTTAAGTTATAACAAGTTGTAACTTGTGAAGTTGTTTAACATGACGTGTTTGAATTTTTTTAAAAAGCATGAATAACATGGATAAAACACACAAAAAAGGTTTTCTTAAATAATAGTATAGATTATAATATTTTGCCAAATTTTTCATGCTTCTAATACGTAACTGTTTATTCTAAGGCTACAGATGCTGTGGGGAGCAATAATGGCATGAATGAGAGGCACGCAGCCAGGGAAGATGATCAAGAAGAAGTGGTTAAGCTCAGTATCTAAGTGTTTATTTTCTATCTTATCAATCTTGTGTGTGTGAGATATCACATTATCTGTAGGAGCCTTAAAAGTTTTCTTGACTATGATGGATTTCTCATTTCATGACTTGTTATCTATGTGTGTATGATGGATTTATTGGGTTTTGAAACTATGTGTGAGATTGAAATAATTGTTTAAGTGATGAACCATTATGCGACAGTTATTTTAAATTTTTATTAGTTAGTGGATTGTGTTGTGAATAGGTGAAATGTCAAATTTGAGACGATTAGATATCCCGTTGGATGTGGATATTGATGGATAGAAATATGAATGTGGTGGATATCGAAAATATTTGATATGGATGCAATGGATATTTGAAATATGCTTATGCAGGTCAAAAGCATGGCAGAGGAAATGCAAATCTGTTGTTGGAAATGCATATAAAACATCTTAGATGACAATGTTATCTAGGATACCACCCAGTATGGTATAGCCATCTAGGATGTTGTTACACATCCTAGACGGCTATGCTGTACTGGGTGGTATCCTAGACAGCGTAGCCATCTAGGCTATTTTCACACATCCACGATGACAGTGCCGTCGTGGATGTGTTTTCATATCCTAGATGGACAAGTCGTCTAAGATAAGTGGTTGTCTGTGATGTGTTTTGTAGACGATGAAGCCGTCAGTGGTGTGGCATCCTATACGAATTTATCGTCAACGACGTATCCTAGGTGGACAGTCGTCTATGATGGGTATCGTAGATAGTTTTGTGATGCATCCTAGATGGTTTTGTAATCAACAATGTTTACCATCAATGATGGGTCTTGACCATTGATTGTGTCAAGGCCCCATTGATGGTGAGAAGCCCCGTCGATGGTTGAGAAGCCCATTCAATGATATAAAAGTCTCTAGAGCTAAAATCATCAATGACATATGTTGAGCATAGATGAGCTCTTCTTACCATTGATGGTCCATGCTTACCATCGATGATAGAACGGCTCAAATCAACTTTTGAGCTAATTATCGCATTGTACGCCTCGTACACTTCTTATACATGTATTTACTTAGACTATATCATCTCAAACTAGTATTAGTATTAATATGTGGGAAATCCAACGTAAGGTGTTGGACATTGGCAAAGCTTGTTGGTTCAGAAAATATAATTGAATTTTACACGGTTTCTAGCTAGTACACGGTTGCCATTGGTGATCAATTGTTAGGGGCTTGACAAGTGTCAATGTCCTCAACTAATGACCTAATGCTGAATTTTTGTGGCTTTGTATCTTCTATAGTCTGTGGATTGTTTGTTGTCATCGAATGTGCTGATTGAAAAGGATATTGGAAAGCTCTCAACACATACTATGGAAGCTAACATGTTCCTTGAAAAGTTTGAATGCTGCAATACGAAAGTAAAACCTCACAATTTGCTAATGGGCGTTCCACAAATCCATGAACAAGAATGTTTGAATCCACGAAGAAACAACCTCGAATCCATGAATTAATATAAAAGGAGGAATTTTATTATTCAAAAAGTAATTACCTTTGTTCACGTACAATCATCTACTTAAATGTAAAAAAACAACATAAAGACGACTCTTAATATGATTGAAATTACTAAAAGTATGTTTAAGAAAACTCATCAGCCAAATCTGAAACCAAAATAGATTTGTTTCCTAATCCAAATAAACTTCAACTTCATTACCAAAAGAACATAAAGGCTGACTATTTTCAAAATTCTGCCAAATACGAGTATTTTTAATATAATTTCTAAAATTTTCCAATCCGAATGGTCTCCATCGCGTTGAGATACCTAAAAACATATATATTATGCTCAAAGCTTTTGATTGGGAGACACAGTCTTTTTTTCATGTGTAAGTAAATGACTCATCTTGATCCACATTTGACTAGTAACATTAATCCCATCATTCTATGAATTTGTTTGTTATGTATCCTATTCCTACATCACTAGGCATACCATAATTATAAAGGTTGATGCGTGATAAGCTCGAATAGATGGAAACGGAGGCACTCCGGAATCTATAAAAAGTTTAGTCCACTAATGTTTTTAAAGGTTAATTTGCCCACTAATTAGAAAACAAGATCTGATATGTTATCCTTTCAATTTGGACAATGGGTAATTCTCGTCCGTGAATCAAAAGGTGTGGTGAAAACATACATATATTCTTTCTGAAGTAACAAATTTTAGGAGACACGGAGACATCAAATCACATCCCTTAATATTGATTGGTGACGTGTACATTTATTATAATAAGTTTATTATGAAACCGGAGTATGTGGCTCTATTTGTCCTTTGCTGTTGATGTCCTATAAGTCATAGTAATCTTTAATTCGCTACAAAATGAAAAGCATGTACAGGTAGAATTATATATTGAGAAGGATATTGAATCAGGACTCGATTTAGTTGAATGATTATAGAGCATAAAAGCGTGACTGCGAATTTCTGTAGCCACACAATTTCAATGAATCGGCGTGTAGTGCAGTGCGAATTCGTAGAACCACCAATTTGATGCTGCCCCATGCCTGTTGGCATCACCGTAGCACACGCGTCATCAGCATGCACTAAACGTTAATTCCATTAGTTACTGCACCATTCAATAATTAATATTGAATTAATTTTTACTATCGAAAAAATATTTAGATTAGTTGCGTGTGAACACACTTATTATGGGGATTAAGTCATTTATACTCATTATTTTACGCGATCCTAGAGCTAGGCTTAACCTACCCTGACCATGC
>BQKN01065442.1:506122-533698 GCA_022839385.1 Asparagus kiusianus
AGAGAGAGAGAGAGAGAGAGAGAGAGAGAGAGAGAGAGAGAGAGAGAGAGTATTATGGTCTACACATATTTTAATCACTTGGGTTTTTTATTTTGGGGGCTCAGAGAATTATCACTTTACTTTTGGAGGTTTTGGGAGCATTCAAAAAGTCTTGGATGAGGACGGAATACTCGTATGAAAATTGGGGGCTAGAAGTAATTTCCCCTATATCTTAACAGAAAATTTTAAGGAAATTTGTATGAGGATATCAAGGGGTACGTGCCAAGGAAAAAACTTTGGGAATATCAAAGCTGTAAGTATTAAAGGGAAAATAAGCCTTGTTTCTTTCTTTACTTCCTTTTTTTTTCTTTTTTCAGCAGCAAAGTGAGACCTAAGATGACTCTCCGCATCTTCCTTAAAATAGTGGCGCTCGCTCTACTTGAGTACTTCTCCTTCTGCTTGAATATCTTCAATTATTTTATTGACTTGTAATTTCGCTTAGTTCAACTTCTCTTCATCTATACTAATTGCATTGATTTTGTACTGTATAATTTGATTAGGCCAGTGCTTGATCAGAACTTAAGCTATATGGGAGCCAAAGCAACATCAGCAAGCTTTGTAGCAGCACTTTACAATATACTCCCTGCTCTCACCTTCATATTAGCCATTTTACTCAGGTAAATTTGCCAGTGTTGGGATTCTATTTATCCTGGCGGAGTTATATACATTCCATATGTATTATTCGAAAATCCCTCTTGGATTATATATGGCAAGCCAAATTAATTTTACAAAACTACCGCAAATTTGGGGATCAATGTTTTGCCTAGAACTGCCATAAAATTTTGTTATTAGAAGAAAAAAAATTATATCATGTTCAATAAAGTATCATAGTTAATTAGGATAAGTAGTTATGTGTTTCGACATGACGTGTATTGAACAAATTTTTCCTGGTATGCTTTAAACTCTATATATTCAAGTCATTGACATTAGTTAGCAAAATTTTCTATAATCCATGGCATTTCTTCTGCACTTTGGAAGTTGGCCGCAGTTTTCTCGAATAAAATTAGTTTATATTACTTTTTCTTGCAGAACGCCCAAAAATCGACGATACCTTGTGAAATTAATCCCTAAGATAATACAGACTTTTGATTATTTTTTTATGGATTAGGATGGAGAAAATCAAAATGAAGAGCCTACGTACACAAGCTAAGATTGCGGGAACCCTAATTACTGTGGCTGGTGCACTTCTCATGATACTGTACAAAGGTCCAGTGGTGGACTTTTTGTGGAGCAAGGGTCGGAGCCATCGCATCAATGCAAATGTCGCGAGTCAAGATGAGAGTCATTGGCTCATGGGGACCATCTTGCTTCTCTTGAGTTGCTTATCTTGGTCTTGTTTCTTCGTTTTACAAGTAATTAATTAGCCTAATTCAATTACTTAATTACTTCTAGTTCCAAATATTCTTTTATGTGTTGAACGTTCTCATCAAGGTCAATGTCACTCCACCAAAGCTCTGTAAGTTGAAGTGAAGATTAAAAGTTTATTATTTTATATTCTAACATTTCTCCATAGGTTGAGCCTCCTTTTTATGAGTCAAAACCTAGAATCAAGTGATATGAATGGAAATTGAATTGAATGTGGGTTGCTTTGATTCCATGTCGAAGATAAAGTTATATATTCTAACAGTTCTAATTGTAATAGGCTTATACACTGAGATCATATCCAGCGGCGTTGTCCCTGACCACCTTGATATGCTCCATGGGCGCCTTGTTGAGTGGTGCAGTAGCGCTTGTAATGGAACGCAGTATGCAACCATGGATCATTGGATGGGATTCACGACTCTTGACTGCAGTGTATTCGGTAACTAATTAGTTTGCTTAGTTAAGATACATATTTGATGAACTAATGTAGCATTAAGAAAATAAGTAACCGATCGATAAATCAATTGCCTTTTTCTCTGGCAATGCAGGGAGTAATGTGCTCAGGTATAGCTTATTTCATCGAAGGTATCGTCATGAAGGAGAGAGGTCCAGTCTTTGTCACAGCATTCAGCCCTCTATGCATGATCATAGCTGCTGCTTTGGGCTCAGTATTTTTAGCCGAGAAGATTACACTTGGAAGGTATATATTCAAATATGTATCTAACAATTTCAGACTAATTAACTTTGGTTACCTAAATTCAACGTCTACTAACTCAAATTGTTATATGTATAGGGCGATTGGTGCAGGTATCATAGTCGTAGGTCTGTATTTGTTGATATGGGGTAAGAGCAAGGATCACCTGATCCAGTGTGAAGAGAATATTAATAAGAAGAATGTAATCCAGTCATCAGAGGATAATAATGAGAAAATTTTAGGGCTAAAGCTGCCGATGACTACTCTAGATGTGGAAATTCCACCAGTGATCGCAAAGGATTGATACTATGTTTGGTTGCAAAAAAAGGCAAAACCTTTTTTTTTTCCTATGTAAGTAAATAATTAAGTATTGGAATTATGAAAGGGGGAATTACATTTAAACTTTAGCTTGTTGTTAACTATAGGTAACAACAACAACAACAAAGCTTTTCTCCCAATTCTTTGACGTCGCCTACATGAGTATTCGTTATACAAGATGTTAATGTTTTGTGGCTATTTATTTATTTATTTCTATCTGTGATGTTGCGATGAACTATTTGTATGAAGTAGGAAAGGATAAAATGATGGAACTGGGATGCAAGCCTAGGGGGGGGGTGAATATGATTACTACAATTTTATAATTAAACACAAAAAAATGCAGTGAAAATATAATAAACAAAAAATAAAAAGCAAACTAGCATAGGAATACACGAGATTTTTATAGTGGTTAGAATAGAAATCCTACGTCCACTCTTCTTTCTCGCGAATGTTCTTCTTCAATATGATGAGAGTTCACTTGAACCACAACCCGATTCACTACGCTTCAAAGACCGCATCTTGGAATTTACCTTAAATCAATCGTCTAACCTAACTCGCGTCACAATGACCGGAAGAAACCTAGCTCTAGCTAGCCCAACCCTCAATTACCACGACTTGAGTATGTCGTCAAACCTAGCCTTAGCTAATTCAACCCTAAATTACCGTAGCTTGAGTACACCATCAAACTCAAGACTTTGATATATGACCCCAAAAATAATTAAGCACAAATAAAATAATCTTACAGCCCTTTTGCAAATTGTTATTCGAACCGACAAAGATGAACATCTGTGAAGAAGCAATGTAGCGAGTAAGCGTATGGCACTTCTTTTCACTGAATCAAACTCTGATCAAAAGCACGCAAAGAAGAAGCTAAAAGAGGCTCAAGAGATTTGATCAACTCTCTCTGAAGCCTTAGAATAATGATCTTGCCATTTGTGTATTTACTTCCTTAAACTTTGTTGTTAATTATGATATCCAACTCCCCTTAAATAGACCTTGATAGAAAAGAAAAAAGATACTCAAATTTGAATACAAATAAGAGATCAAACGGGTCGATGAATGGCTAATATTAAATCCTACAAACTGTTAAATTTTATCATAACCATCGATGATGGATCACGACCATTGATTGTCCCTTGGTTATGACTGATGGTTCAGCTGTAGCCATAGATGATGCTGATTCAGGCTTCTAAATTTTTTCGACTGTCTCATGTAACCATCGATGATTCTCTATAACCATCGATGAGTCATTGTAGACCATCGATGGTGCCAATTACTAATTCTACTTTTCTCTGATTGACTCCTGCAACCATCGATGAGATGCTGATCATTAACGGTTACCTCTTGACCCTTGATGGTTCAAAGGCTGAAATCAACTTCCATGCTGATTTTTGCATTGTTTCAAGTTGCATCTTGCTTGTACCTGCTTATACCTAAAACACATCATCTCACAAAACATGTTAGCAATAAATGAGAGTTTTTATTAGGTTTTTTAGATTAAAACCACCTTAACTTTTAGCAAAATCGATACTTACCACCTTTAGTTTTTATTTTTGATAGAAACCACCTTTACTGACCTACATCCTTCACATGTCACACCTAATCTCATTTTCAGCCCAAAAAACACATGGATTGTCCATTTTACCCCTACATACAGTATGTGCAGAGCACGTGTGCCTTAATTTATTACTAAAATATAGGTTTTTTCCAATACTAGTCCCCTAATTTTTTTGTATTCTGATATTAGTCCCTCATCTCTCTCTCCCCCCACCCTCCATTTCAAACCCTAACCTCACATCTCCAAAGCCTAGCCTAGTTCCCAAACCCTAATTCTCATCTTAAACCCTAACCTCACCTTGCCTCAATCATCCCTTTCTTCCTCCTCCAATCTGAGGGGAAAAACTCCTCAATTCTCTCCTAAACCCTAGCCTCACCTCCCTTCAACCATGTCTCTCCTTGCTTCCAATTTAAGGAAAAAAAACCCCTCGAAACCCTAATGAATGAGCAAAAGATCGATGACCTCCGACGAGGACAAAGCTCTCCGGTGAAGATGACATCAATTTGGGGGAGTAATTTCAAAATATGATGCTTTAGGGGAGTAACATGAAAATATAAAAGATTTGGGGAATTAATATAAGAAAATTGTTTTAATAATTAATTATGGCACATGTGCTCTGTACTAGTTTGGGAGAGGATAAAATGGGCAATTCACGTGCTTTTTTGGGCTGAAAATATTATTAGGTGTGACATGTAAAGGAGAAAGGCAAGTAAAAGTGATTTTTGCCATAAATAAAACTAAAGATGGTAATTATCGATTTTACTAAAAGTTAAGATGGTTTTCATCTAAAAATCCTTATTATTAGTCAAACAATAGATATTATACAAACGACATTCTAATAGTCTCCCCCTTTTAATAATATGAAATTTCAAATTTGAAATACATAATATAAAACATGTGAGTTATATATTCAGTACAAAATAAGCACATAACATGTTTCATGCAAAAGATATATGATATGCGAAGCTCCCCCTACAAATATGAATACATGAAAGTATAAATATGTACATTTTTTTCAAGAAACTCCTCTTGAAACAAAGCATGAGTGTTCAAAAGGTTTGAAATCCAAAAATCAATCATGAAATCAATTTGAAAAACTTTTATAAAGCACGAACACTGATAAATTTTTAAATTGCACCTTTCTCCACTTTTGCTATTAGCAAAAGAAAACACACCAAGTATATGCAATATACTTGATAATTAAGATAACAACTATTCAAATGTGAAATAGAGAAATACATATTGGTTCAAAAAAATAGTTTGCAGAAAATAGCACAAGACATGCACATATAACTTCAAAATAATCGAATCAAGATTATGAGTCATATTAAAATTCACACATAAACTATAAAGATATCAATGGGCTTGCATGGTGGCGGCATTGCTGTTTTCGGTAAAAGTTGCCTTCATTGTCGAACTCATTATAATAAAATCTGCTTATAAAGAATTCAAAATATTCAATAAGAAAAAGAATGAAAGATTACAACTTTTCAAAAATAACACAAGATCCGTTCGTCGTCTCTTGCTTGCGTGGGTCTTTAGCCGGTGACGGGGACGTTGATATCCGTGGACTACCTGGCAATCAGATCAGATCCAAAACTCTGTCGATTCGCGAAGGAATCTAGAAGCAGAAGCGCTTATCTCGGCAACGGCGAGATAATTGCTCTTCTTAGGATTACCGCAATGGGATAATCCTAAGGAACGGACGTGGGTGAATACAGATCTGATGAATCTCTCTCTTGCGTTGAAGAACTCGATCACTCTTCAGTCCAGCAGGTCTTCGCCAATTCTTCAAAATTCCAGATCCTAAAAAAATGAGGACCCGGGGCTGTATTTATAGGCTCCAGGGGGTTACGGGCGGTTAAAATTGCGTAACTAGCCATTTCTGCATTGGAGACACCCCAGGGTGTCTCAACCTGGGCCGAGACACCGCGTGGTGTCTCACCTAAGGTTGAGACGTATTTTCGCCTCCTCGTCCGTTTCCGCCGTAATTTCTTCGTCCGAACTCGGATTTGAGCGATTCAAAGTGCGTTGAAAAGCCGATGAGGAGCTCTATAAGCTCCAATGATTGGATCATCTGTAGAATAAATGAGACACGAGGGGCATTGTGCCTTTTGTAAATATCGCGGGGCTCCCGATCAGTCCGTATCTTCGTTATTCCGAAACTCCGTTGCTTCGCGTAGTTCGTCGATTCACTTCAACCGTTCGTCGACGTCGATTAAGCCTCTGTGACTTGGATAGTGATGTTCATCATCTTTTCTTAACGCTGAGCTGTTCGTGGAGATCTATAGGCAATTTTTGATGCCTACAGATACCCCCTCCAAAGCGTTCCAGACTCGTTTCTTTTATAGAAGAGACTGGAATACTTTGGATGTGATTGGTTCAACCTTCGATCGGCATAAAGGACCTGTAGTTAGCTTCGATTCTTGACTCCTTCGATTTTCAATCTATTCGATGCTTTGACGAATAGCTGAAGTTCTTTCGATGCTGTGTTTATCGGCTGGCCGTCGTCGAAGTTTCAAATCTAAAACTGATGAGTTGAGTTTGGCTCGCGTCATCAAGTTGACTTTGAACTGACTACCTCCGTCACATCGGCTCTTTCATTGCAACGTACTGATGGGCGTTGACTTAGGGTTACATGTTGACGGGCGTTGACCCTAGGGTTTTGGATGTTGTACGTTGACTTTTCGATCGTGACGCGTTGATCGGTGTTGACCTAGGATTACGCGTTGACTGGCATTACCCTTAGGGTTTTGAACGTCGTGTGTCGACTTTTTGATCACAACGCGTTGATCGGCGTTGACCTAGGGTTATGCATTGATCGACGTTACCCTTAGGGTTTCGAACGTCGTACGTTAACTTTTTGATCGCAACGCGTTGATCGGCGTTGACCTAGGGTTACGCGTTGACCGGCGTTGACCTAGGGTTACGCGTTGACCAGCGTTACCCTTAGGGTTTCGAACATCGTACGTTGACTTTTTGATCGCAACGCGTTGATCGTCGTTGACCTAGGGTTACGCGTTGACCCTAGGGTTTTAAACGTCGTACATTGACTTTTTTTTTCGCAACACGTTGATCGGCGTTGACCTAGGGTTACGCGTTGATCGGTGTTGATCCTAGGGTTTTGAACGTCGTACGTTGACTTTTTGATCGCAACGCGTTGATCGGCGTTGACCTAGGGTTACGCGTTGACCGACGTTGACCCTAGGGTTTTGAATCGCCTACGTTGACTTTTTGATCGCAACGTGTTGATCGACGTTGACCTAGGGTTACGCGTTGACCGGCGTTGACCCTAGGGTTTTGAATCGTTCAGTGTTGATTAGTGTGGATTTCGTCGAAACATCCAACAACCGACGAAAATAGGCAAATTCGGGCTTGAAAGGGACATTTGTAAGTATACGGGGATCAACCGAGGACTGAGACACCCGTGGGTGTCTCAACCTTGGCCGAGACACCCTTGGGTGTCTCGGCCAAGGCCGAGACACCCTAGGGTGTCTCGGTTCAAAAACCGAGACACCCTTGTGTCTCTCTCCTCTCTTTTGTTTTCTTATGCATAGTACTCTTTTCCCTCTTTTGAACTTTTAAGAGAGAGTACTTTTCCCCCCAAAACCCTACCTTCTTCCTTCTCTTATCCTTCCACCATTGTTTTTTACCTTTCAAGAACTCTAAACCCATTGAAACTCTTCCCCCTTAAAACCCTAAAATTCGGATTTTTTGTGTTACCTCCTTGGCCGAAATTCCTTTCCTCTCAAACTAGGGTTCCTCCTTCATCCTCAAGATCAAAGGAAGCTTCTTGGTTTTGGGTAAGTTCCCTCTTAAAAACTCTCTTTTTTTGACAAAGATTGAAACTTTATGCTTGCAATGAGGGTATGCCAAGATTTGTATGCAAAGATCATAGCTTTTTGTTCTTATGGGTTGGGTTTTGTGAAAAAGATAGGAGCTTGATGATGGGTTGTGTATGCACAAAGTTTTGGGGGGTTTTATGCAAAAAACATAATATGGCCGAAATTGGGGAGCATTTGTGCAAAAGTGGACTAAAATTTTAGGGCTTTTGTGCAAAAGTAAACTGAAATTTGGGACTAAAATTTCATGTCTATTTGGCCAAAATTTAAAAGGTGTTTTCATGCAAAAGAAACGACATTTGTTTGCAAAATCAACCCAAAAATTGTAGAGGGGTTTATTTGCAAAAGGGCTGAAATTTTGGGGCTAAAATTTCAAAAGTTTAGATCACAAAACCATGATCAAAGTTTTGAGAAGGGTATATGGAAATTAAACCGAAATTTGTGGAGGGGTCTATTCGCAAAATTGGCTAAATTTTACAAAAGGGTTTATTTGTAAATTTAACCAAAATTGTGGGATATTGGGGGTGTTAGATGAACAAATATGATGATCATGATTCCACTCGGGCATGTCCTTGACTATAATTTAGCCTTGAACACGAGGGGTATTTTAAGTATTTCACCAAAATTTATCATGAGGGTTTACACCGCAATATGAACTCACGGTTTTACATGTACGAAATTCATAGGTTTAATTAGACCTTAACCATAAAATCCTATTTATTTTATAGGATTTAAGTTAAGGTTCTTAATTTCCCTTTTTTTTTAAATTTCGTACGTTCAGATTTATGACTGTACCTGACTCGTTGATTTTCATTGCAGATTCTCCATGTCTCCGCACCGATCCCGGTTTCATAGGAGTTGTTCCCTTTCCCAGCATCGCGAGAGGGAGGCTCCCGCAGCATCTCCTTCAGCGGCATCTTCTTTCGGGGGTGAGCACTTATGCTTTACATGTCCTCGATTGATCCCTTCGCGGTTCATTCGGGAAGAACCGACATCCTCCTTCGCGGGGTCGAGGTTTCAGGAAATTCGTGGCTCTGTTGTATCCTCGCTTGACCCCTTTGCGGGTCATTCGGGAAGGACCGACATCCTCTTTCGTGGGGATCGAGGTTTCAGAAAACTCGTGGTTCTGTTACACCCTCGCTTGACCCCTTCGCGGGTCATTCGGGAAGGACCGACATCCTCCTTCGTGGGGGTCGAGGTTTCGGACTTGTTTTGCTTGGCCAATTCAAGTCTTCTGGTATATTGGGGCGATTTCGTGTTGTCTTACACCTTGTAGGTCGGTGTATGTTACCACGTTGTTTACATGATGATGCATACCGTTCTTCTAGTGTAAGACACTCAAAATCGTCTCTCCAATTGCCCCGTGGATGATCTTATCTCGCTCTCTTGTGAGATGGATTTAACCCTTGTATAATTCATGGATAATTTTTCTGACTGTACTCTTATTTTTGTTGCAGTCGAGTTCTCTGCGGACAGTCTTCCCCCTCATGCTGCTACTGGCTATAGTGGGGGGGTCTTCTCCTCTGTTGCCATCAGGCAGGCTATTGATCCTCTCCCTCAGTTTAATGGGAATCGCTCAGATGAGTCCCACCGTTTGATACGAGAGGGGGGGGGGGGCGTCATTCCTTACGCTAGCTGATCACGGATGCTCCTTTCACTGCAGACTCTATTTCTACTCAGGCTTTGGAGAGGCCTAGTTATCTGTTTGGAGATTCCATTGAGGATCCGGCCAGGTTGCATCTGGATGACGAGCATTGGCTGAATAATGATGAGGGGGCTCTCCTTTATATCCCCTCCAGTCCCCATCAGCACTCCTTTACTCATTTGGAGGGGCAGGCCGTAGAGAGTCAAATGTCATAGAATCTTACAGATGATAGCGATCGAGTTCACTGTGGATATATTTCCTCTCATAAGACTCCAGGTTCCAATGGACATCATTATATTCGCGGTCTTCGAGCAGGGATTCTGGGTCTTGATACCGCACCCCCGGGAGAGATGTCAGCAGCTGCTCCTACTGTGAAGAACCGCCTGGCTACACTTGGGAGGAAGTTACCTCTACCAGAGTTCAGGTATTTTGGTTGGGCTTACTCGCAGCCCAAGGGATGGTGGACCCGTATGACCAGTTATGTCTTAGGGTGTTGAGAGAGAGATCTGAAGAGTAGTGGGTTGTACACCCCCATACGAGCCACTATGTACGGATTCCCGGTCAGCTGCCGCAACTTCTTGGCATTGTTAGAGATGTATATCCCCGATCGTAACACATTTCTGACTAGCAGTGGAGAGTTGGGGTTGGCCTTACACGAGATGCACCAAGTTTCTGGTCTTCCCATGGGGGATTGTCCGTACCAGGAGTACTTTCCCTCGAACCTGCAGTTAGAGTGGTTGAAGAAGGATACTCCCGATATGTATGATACTCTTTGGAACCTCACATGCTATTACCATACTTCTCTAGTCAAGGTTACCCCTCGAGCGAAGAGGAAGAAGCAGAACAGCTTGAAGCAGTTCGCTGTTTATTTATTCCAGAATTTGGAGGGTAATTCAGGTGAGCCCATTCGTGAACTAGATGTATTGACACCTTCCGCCGCTAACGAGTTGATGGAAAAGGCCGAAGCTTGCTCCTACATGACTTCCAGTGCTGAGGGAGCTTTTCCTGCAGGGACCAAGTTTCGGACATTTCTTTGTCATGCACAGAAGTCCATTGAGCCCAGGACTCTGCTTGCAGGCTATCTTGCCCTCTGGTTGAAGAAGTGTGTCGTTCCATATCAGTTTTCGGACGCCTTACCCCTCGAGGTGCTCTTCCCCGCTGTTCAGCTAGCTTATAGGAGGGAGCTTTTCCTGCTTCCAGCAATGGTTGCAGGCATCCATTGTGGGCTGAGGTATCTGGTCGATGGTTTTACGCAGGTGGGCCCTGAACCGTCGATCGAGCTTGTTTCTGTAAAGGTCGAGCTTCCATATACATACCTAATGGCGTGGCTTGTTCTTCATCGTCCTGACTTGATGTCGGCGCCTAGTACTGTTGATGTCCCCGTTCCTTTCGTGCAGTTGTTGGAAAGGAGTAGATGGCTCGGGAAAACGTTCACTGATGTACAGCGAGAGCTTCAAGTTCGTAAGAGCTGGGAGTTCTTCAAGTGTTTTCCTCACTTCTCGGGTCGTTATGGTGATGTTCTGATTGATGAGGAGAAACCCAGAACTGGTCGGACTACCCTCGACGCTGGTTGTTTCCGTTGGTTGGTGAACATCCGCATTGGGTATCTTGTTCTTCGGGTGAAGGATCATTGTCACATAGAGCCTTACCTTCCGTGTCGTTTCGTTCGCCAGTTCGGCTACGACCAACTATATGTTGGGAATCCGAGCCGTGGTTTGAAGACTGAGGGAGGGCTTATTGACGGCGTTCGGGTATGGCTTTGGACCATGGTGGGCTGCACTGGAGCCTACTTTGCTCTTCCTTCCTCTAAGCGCAAGCCGTTGGTTACTTTCCTCAGCTGCAAGTGGTTCCTTTCTGCCAATGAGTTCCTAGGCGTGAGGAGTCTTTCAGAGCTGGAGGCTGAGCATTTGGCTCAGGTTACTATCCAGGCTGCTCGTAGGGCCGAACTTTTGAAGAAACAGGGGAAAAAGCCTGCCAAACCCTCTCTTTCGAGCAGAGACAGGATAGGGGATGATGAAGAGCTCCTTCCTACTGGCGATGAGGACGAGACTTCTGAGGAGGAATACGTGGACACAGATACTGACAAAGAAGAACCTAATGCAGGTTTGTCAGACTCTTTCTTTTCAGAATTAACTTCATTCGTTGGCGTCAACGTCGTATCCTGGCTTTTCAAAAACCAGAGCAAAAGGTCTTATTCACTTATCCTAACAAGATGACTCTTATCATCCCAGGTAGAGTGGATGATGAACATGAGTCACTCGCTTCTCGCTATGCGAGATCCCGGCCTAGCGGCAAATCTCCTGCATAGGTTGAGACACGTAGCAAGTTTATGCATGAACGGCCCGTTGGTTCTGTGAGAGTTAATATTCCGAAACGGAAGAAGACTGCGCATAAACCACATGTTGGTCGGCGTCCCTACGGAGTGGAGTTAGGTGGCATCGCTGGCGGAGAGGAAGGTAATATTTTATTATCTTCATTGCTTTAAAATGACTCGCCTTTTGGACTCGTTGAAGCTTAATTATGTTTCATGTTCCAGGAAACCATGAAGAAGGTGAACTTCCACAGGATTCCGTATTCCCTGATTCTGATCGTTTGGATAGCTTCATGCAGCAGATGTGTGACGCCATTCATGACGAGCCCATGGATGTTGACACGAACATGGTTGCGGAGCAGGTTCATAATGTTGAGCCAACGGTTCTACATTCAGGTATACCTAAATCTGATGATCTCCTATCCGAATAGCATTTGGAAGAGTTAAGGAGTTCAGGATTTATCTCTCCTTTAATTATTTCTATGCTTCGGTTTCTTTCAGATAACTTGAAGAATCCAAGTATGGATATTGGAGCGAAAGAATCTGATGCCACCACTATAGGTATATCCGAGCTCTTCTTTCTTTTCCCATCTTTTTTCGTGTATATCCAACATTTATATTATTCTGCAGAAGCCATACTAGAGAGACCAGTTGAGGATGAAGCCTTTCATGATACAGGTCTTGAGGAGCAAGGGTATGTCTCAGCACCAAGTTTTTCAGGGTCCGATATCAGACTATTAGTCGATATGCTGGCTGAGCAAGCCACCAAAGAGGCTGCAGGACCACCCCTTGAGAGTGATTCGTCCGCAGGTATATATCTAGTTCCCTTCGTTTTGCCCGATCTTTTATCTGACTAACAAAGAATTGTTATCACAGTACCAGTCACTGGGACTGATTCAGTCATAATTCCCGGCCTCTCTAGTTTTCCCCAGGGTGACAGACCCGTAGGTATGCATATAAATCGCCGTGCTCCTTTTCATTTGTCCGATTTTTGACTAACGAAAGAGTATAATCATAGGACCAGCCATCGGGACTGATACTCTTATGACTCCTGGTGTTTCCCGTTCACCTGAGGATGATGGACTTGCAGGTATGCAGATAATCCTGTCATCATGATCCTCTTTATTTATCTAAATTTCCATTTGACTAACAAAGAAGTGTAACTATAGGACCAGCCGTTATGACCGATGCGACTATAGTTCCTGGGACTGCTAGCTTTCCTAACAGTGGTGTTCCCCCGTCACAGCCGAAAGGCACTGCTGATTTCCCTACAGAGGTCGATGTACCCTCAACGACGACCCCTGCTGGTATCTTGGAGCCCGTTGACACTAGACTAACGGAGCCGATCGTCAGACTTCAGTCTGTGGGAACCTCTGTTGGTATTGGTATGCTTGCAATTCGCTGTAAATTATGTTTTATCACGTTTGATGGGTTTCTTACTCTTTCATATCATTGCTCACAGGATCTCCACCATCCCTATATGAGCGTGTCCTCGCTCTTTTGGCCGATACCGATCCCAACAAAGACATCTTCCGCACATATCTCGGTTTCTTTGTCCTCTTTTTTAACGGCATGATCGAGAAACTTCTTCATCGAGGATATTGTATCGATCAGTTTAGGCGTTCTTTTTCTCGCTACATGACGATGATCAGAGAAGAGGGGCATCCAGAGTTGGCTGACTCTCTTACTGCTAATTTTGCTGTGTTGGAGTCTGAACTTCGAGAGTTGGAGGAACTAAAGGCTAGTGGAGCTTCTTCTTTCGTGTCCTCTCAGTTGGAGCATAGGTTGTCAGAATGGCGTGATATAAGGTCTTCCATCGGCAATGAACTTCAGTCACATGAGAGTTCTATTACGCAGTTGATGGCTACTCTTGCGAGAAAGGATACGGATAGAGCCGAGCTACTCAGTTCTTTGGATTCCAACCGTCAGGAAGTGGATAGGTTGAAGAAGGCCTTGAAGCATGCCGAGGAGTCTGGTGCTATCATTGCAGAAGAGCTGGCTGGATTAGAGAGCTCTCGTGGATAGACACTTGAGAAGCTAGGATCTACACAGGAAAGATTGATAAAGTTGAAGAATGAAGCCAGGAAGGTCTTGAGCAGTTCTGAAGAATCTGTCCGAGCTGATCTACAAGCCAAACTTGAGCAGAGTTATACAGATAGGCTTTCTAGGATAGAATCTCATGTTCTTAATCACCGACTGCCTTCGGGCTGATGATCTTTCTATTGTATGCTTTGACTTAATCTTATTAATAGAGACCCAACATTTGATTTCATTATGGTATTTCTTTATCGATTGTGAACCCAGTGGACATAATGCTTACAGGATTTTTGGCAAACCCCCAGCCATCAACGGGTTTGATATGCCTTTACCGATTACCGTTTGAATCGGGCTAGCATGCGGATTTTAAAATCCGTCTCACATATGACGTTGTGCTAAAAGAATTACTCCTCTTAGACTTAGTGCTATGCTTTTGAATACATAGACTTCGCCATTTCTTATGAGAAAAGGCACCCAGCAACGCGTGTTAGGCGATGACTTATCCCTTCTTAGGATTCGGTATAAAATTCCCCAGACTTAAACTCTGGTGTCTTTTTCAATCGGTAAAAGACTAAACCGGCAATGTGTGTTAGACATAAACTGCAAGATTTTTGGCAAACCCCCAGCCTTCAACGGGTTTGATGTGCCTTTACCGATCACCGTTTGAATCGCGCTAGCATGTGAATTTTAAAATCCGTCTTACATGTGACGTTGTGCTAAAAGAATTACTCCTCTTAGACTTAGTGCTATGATTTTGAATACATAGACTTCACCATTTCTTATGGGAAAAGGCACCCAACAACGCGTGTTAGGCGATGACTCATCCCTACTTAGGATTCGGGATAAACTTTTCCAGACTTAGATTCTGGTATCTTTTTCAATCGGTAAAAGACTAAACCGACAACGTGTGTGAGGCGTAGGCTTATCTCTATTTAGGAGTCAAGATAGAGTTCCCCGCGCATAGAATGTACGGATTTGAGGTTGAGAATCGTGTCTTTTTTTCTCAGGGTAAAGACGGACCGAAAGATGGAAGAGGAAGAATTTTATATTCTATCTCCCAGCACCGAAGATGAAGAATTTTATATTCTATCTTCAGTAGGAAAGGGAAACTCGAGGTGGGATCTCCACCCCCAGAATCCGAAAAGATGAGACTAAGAGTGGGATCTCTACTCCGAGAATCGGAAAGATTCAAGTAACCCTAACTTTCATAGGATTGGTTGCTTGATCCAAAAGAGTTCTTAATTTATTAAAGGGAAATTCCAATTTCGACCCTAACTTTTATAGGTTTGGCTAAAAAAGAAAAAGATGAAAGGTTTTTGTTTATCGAAAGAGATAATTCAAACTTAGTTCTAACTATATGCAGGTTTGACTAAGTAGAGTTGAAGACAATCCTAACTTTTATAGGTTTGATTGCTCAATTGAAAGTGGACCTCTCGTTCATGGAAGGAATCGAGAGGGGAATCTGGCTTTGGTCCTAACTTTTATAGGTTTGACCTGAAAGCAAAGGGAGTGGAATACAAGTAACAGTAGAAATACTGGTTTGTACTAGCCACTCGATGGAGGATTTTAATGTTAAGTGATCAGGACTTAACACGTCAAGCTTTGAAAATTGCCATGAATTGGCGGATAGAAATTTTAGTGGACCCACTGTCATTTGATTTGATCAGTGGGGGTTTTGTGAGGAAACGCTAACCTGTCAAAAGATTGAATTTCGTCTCACAAAGAACTCGTGAGAGTCAGAGGATTTGATAACGATAAAAGGAAACATTCTGGCATTTAGAGCTTAAATGTAAATCTCTTGTTTATCACTTTTACAGTGATTGGGTTATCCCTAAGAATACCACATGTGGGATTCTTCTGGGAACTTCCCGATACATTGGTTATCCTAAAGGTACTAAGGATAGTATTTTTTCAGGAACTTGCCATTTATTGGCATCATGAGCCGGTCACCATCCTTGGTAACTAGGCGATATGCACCATTCGAGTAGACCGTCTCTACTACGAATGGTCCTTCCTATTTGGGTTCAAATTTACCTTTCTTCTTAGAGTTAAGGATCATAGGCCGTCTTTCAGTTAAGACCAAATCTCCTTCTTTAAAACTCCGTTGCCGAACCTTCTTGTCGAAAGCTCGAGAAATTCTGGCTTGGTAAAACTCAATATGCTGTTGAGCTTCTAAGCGCTTTTCATCGAGCATCTCGAGTTCTTCGAGACGTTTCTGATGTTGTTCTTCGGTCGTCATCCGGGTCGCGAGAGCAATTCGAAGAGATGGAATTTGTATCTCCAACGGGAGGACGGCTTCACACCCGTACACCAAGAAATACGGGGTCGCACCAGTCGGTGTACGTACCGTAGTACGATAGGCCCATAGAGCCGCGCCAAGCTTGTCATCCCAATCTCGCTTATTATTTTTCATGAGTTTTGATAACAATTTTATGATCGTCTTATTGAAAGCTTCAGCCAATCCATTTGCTGTGGGATTGTAAGCCGTCGATGAGACGTCCTGAATTTTGAACTTCTCACAAAACCTAATGAAGGCGTTGCTGACAAATTGAGGACCGTTGTCATGTATGATTCGTCTTGGAACACCATGCCGGTAGATAATATGGTGTTTGATGAATGCAATGGCGTTACTGGTCTTAACCTCTCTGAGCGGAATGGCTTCGGCCCATTTGGAGAAATAGTCAGTAATTACCAGGATGAATCGATCACCTTTGACCGAAGGGAGATTTATAGGACCAACAATATCCATTCCCCAAGTCTCGAACGACCATGACGTAACCGAATGATGCAGATGCTCTAGAGGTTGGTGCATATAATTCGCGTGTACTTGACACGCATGACACTTTCGGGCATATGCAACTGAGTCGCTCATCATAAGAGGCCAAAATATCTCATTCTTCTGATGCGGTCATAAAGCTTGGGACCGGGTTGGTGTGCACCACAAACCCCTTCGTGTGCTTCCTTAAGGACTTCTTCAGCTTCCTTTGTCGATAAGCAACGTAACAGCAAGCCATCATACCCCCTGCGGTATAGCGTTTGACTCTCTGTATTGTAATAGAACCTCGACGCTCTTCGTCGAATTGAATCCCTTTCATTCACATCTTCTGGTAAGATTCCATGCAAGACGTAGTCGATGATGGGGAAACGCTAATCTTGGGGTTCGAACTCGACCTGAGTTGCGTACACCTCTTGAACCTCTTCTTCTTTGTCATCCTCATCGTAGAGTGGCACTAAGAGCTGGTGAGTTCTTACCGTAACAAACTGTTCCGTTCCGGGAGGCTGTGCCAGAGATACGGCTAATGCTGCTAATGCATCTGCGTAGGTGTTCTGTAACCACGGAACGTGTTCGATGAAGAATCCTTCAAATGATTCTTCTATTTCCACTGCCATCTTATGATATGGTATTAAATCCTGACTTCGGACTTCATACTCCCCTTGGATTTGTTTAACTATCAGTTGAGAATCACCGAAAGCTTCGAGATACTCAACCCCCAGTTCTTTAGCGAAATTGAGTCCTATGATCAGCGCATTATATTCGGCTACATTATTTGAGCATGGTTCGATTAACGAGTAGGCTCGATGCATCACATGTTTTCCTGGGTAAACTAACACAACTCCAACTCTGGAGGAAACCTTAGAACATCCAGGAGCACCTGCCATATTAGCTGCCCAAAAAGCACCATCGAAATACAAGCTCCATACCTTTTGATGGGAAATTACATTGACTTCGTGAGTTTCATCAGGTAGGTCGTCATATATCTCGGCGGTATCCGTAGTTGGATTAGCTGCCAGGAGATCACAAATGGCCTGTCCTTTTACTGACTTCTGTTGTTTAAAATATAAGTTGTATTGGGACAAAAGCAAGGCCCATTTTGCTAATCGCCAATTCATGAAAGCTGGTTGTGTCATGAATACTCGGACTGGATTAACTTTGGAGATAACATAAATAGTCTGTCCAACTAGATAATACCGCATCTTCTGAATTGCGAACACCAAGGCGAGACATTCTCTTTCGATCATGGGATATCGTGATTCGGCACCTACCGAGGTCCGACTCAAGTAATATAATGCCTGTTCATGACCGTTATCGTCATCTTCTGCGAGTAGTGCACTTAATGAGTGGCTCGTCACCTTGACATAAATCAAGAACAGTTTGCCCGATTTTGGTGCAACGAGTACAGGAGGTTTCGAGAGATATTCTTTAATACTCTCGAACGCCTTTTGACAAGCGTCGTCCCATACGAACGACACGCCCTTCTTTGTGAGCTTAGAGAATGGTTGGCATTTTCCTGAGAGGTTCGAGATAAACGGACGGATATACGCCAACCGCCCTTGTAAACCTCTGAGTTCCTTAAGGTTTCTCGGAGGTTGTAATTCATTAATTGCCTTTACTTTATCGGGGTCGATGTGAATACCTTTGGTGGTGATGACGAATCCAAGGAATTTACCACTGGACATCCCGAGGAAAGATTTGGTAGGATTCATTTTCAATTGATGGGTCCGCATCAGATCGAACATGGTCTTTAAGTCTTTAATGTGGTCATTCTTCTCACGACTTTTCACGACCAGATCATCCACGTAGCATTCGACAGTCTTTCGGAGATGCTCCTGAAAAATTTTCGACATGGCTCTCTGATATGTGGCACCTGCATTCTTTAAACCGAAAGGCGTGACCGTGTAGCAGAAACGCCGAGGGGTGTTCTGAACGCGGTATGTTTTTCATCATCTGGATGCATCTTTATTTGATTATAACTAGAGAAACCGTCCATGAAAGACATCCTCTCGAACCCACACGTATTGTCGATGATGACATCTGTGATGGGAAGGGGAAAATCGTCTTTTGGGCAAGCAGCGTTGAGGTCTCTAAAGTCAATACAGACCCTGATTTTCCCGTTCTTCTTAAGGACCGGAACAATATTAGCGAGCCACTCGGGATGTTGCTCTTCCCTAACAAAGCCCGAGTCAATAAGCTTTTTAACTTCGGCCTCGATTGCCTCCATCATTTGCGGGCGAAACCGTCTTTGTTGTTGTTTGATAGGTTTGACATCCGGCTTAATATTGAGATGATGCACTGCTACGTTCGGATCGAGTCCTGGCATGTCTTCATAGTTCCACGCGAACACATCAATGTATTCCCTGATAAGAGAGATTAACTCTTCTTTCTCTTCCGGCGGGAGGCTATCGCTAATGAATATCAGTTTCGGATTCTCGTCATTACCCATATTCACTTGGACCACTTGATCTTCGGTAGGAGGTTCTCTTTGTTTAAACCTATCGTCGTACTGCATGTTTAGGTGATGAACCCAAGGATCTTCCCAAGTTGGCATCTGGTCGTCTTCCTCTATTGTCGCAGGATCAACTGTAGTCATGTTCGACATCAGCTTTTTGAACATTTCTCCAAGACTAGTGTCGGAGTCCCAAGCTGAAGAATCAGAAGAGTACCCGTTTTTAGCTTTGTTAGCAATTTGATCAATAACTTGCTAGCAGCATTCATCATCAGATGAGGAGACATAGCCTAAGCCTCTTCTGTGACGATAATAATCGTCAGGTTTTCCTTTTGGTACATAGGCCATTCGAGGCGGAACTCGCGGACCTCGACCAAAGCAAAGACCTTCTCCGAGCGTAAAGTCATATCCATACTTCTCCATAAAATCACGCGCTTTTGCGTTATGTCTAAATAGATAAGGGGCAGGTTTATCATCCTCGCTTTCCTCTTCCACAAAGTGATCTGATATCGGGGATTTTCTTCCTTTACCGTAGATGACTTCCTTTTCACCCCCTGTCTTAGCGGGAATGACAAACGTCGTTCCGAATGGATCCTGTACCTGTTTTTTTATCATGCAAAATGATTGAAGTGGCATATACAAGTCAGGGTTGTCATACAGTTCTTTAGTGATATTATCAAGACATGACGAGTACTCTAAATCTTCATTTATTGATGTCTCTTCGGCAAGTTGCCAATTACAACTACTTTCCGATGATTCATCATCGTCAAGATTGATTACAATGGGTACAATATCGTTAAGTACAAAACCGCCATCATAATCAAACCCAGCTTCGGTATCAGCTTCATCCCCGCTGTCCGTTCCTTGGGCCGATGGTTCAGTATCGGATTCGGCACCGTATAGAAGGGAATCGGTAAAATAGTTCTCCAATCCCTTAAACGGTTGCTTATCCGCGACCACCGTCTTCATCTCATTATTAGTGTCCACATATTTGAGGCACTGATGAAGAGTTGACGGGACTATAAGATTACCGTGGATCCAGGGCCGACCCGATAGTAAGTTATAGGATGTTTCCGCGTCAATCACGTAACAGGTAACTTCTGACTTCAAATCCCCGATCTGGCATTTTATTCGAATCTTTCCCAAGGGTCTAGACCCACTGGTGTTGAATCTGTAGATCGTAGTGCCCGTGGAAGCTAGCTTACTAGTCGGTATTCCGAGATTATGCATCAATCGGAATGGCATAATACTGACAGCGGAACTCGGATCGACTTGGATCCGGTTGACCACGCTTGAGCCAATGTGACCGGTGAAGTACAAAGGTCGATTGTGCTTTGAGTTCTTCGTCTGCATGTCTTCTTTGGTGAAGGAAATGCAGGGAAAATGATGCGCCGCGAGATTGCAGTGTTGAACTGACGGCTCTGGTTCTTCAGAAGACGGCTTGATTCGAGTCAGGAAAGCTTCGGAGTCGCTCAAGGCTTCTTGTAATGCTTTCCTTGTGTCCTTTGAAAGACGTAATAATTCGTATAGGGTTATCCTAGCCGGAATATTAGCCAACTGCGCCATAATGTCAAAACTGGGCGAAGAGCTTGCATTTCCCGGTTTTTCTCTCCTAATCGGATGATTGAATCAAGATTGCCTCGGGTTTTGGACTTCCTGGCGTAGAGGCTCTTTCCTTTTCTCTTTTTGTTGGACCTTCTCTGTAGCTACAGGTGTTGGGGGAGTTGTGACAATTCCCAATTCTGCCAATGTCTTGGAAGGAACGGTTTTGGTCACCCCCTGCTTAGTCAATTGCTCGGAAGGATCCGGATAATTGAAGTGGTACTCGTTCCCACTTCGCGTTACAAAGGCGTCATGTTCGTCTTCAGAAAGCGGGAAGGCTGGAATTCTATCGTCATCTTCTCCTGGAATAGCAGAAGCTCCATAACAAGACTTACCTTTTCCTTTTGACCTTATCTTGGAAGAGGTTCCAGTCCATTGTTCATCTCCAATCAAATCTGGATGAACCCAAAGAATCTCGCCATTCGGGGCTGTGTGTGGCACAAGTCCTTTCTGGCGCTGTTTGTGAGGATCATCGTTCACCGTCTTCACTGCTGTATTTATTACCGGTTCATGCTGGAACCAGTTCAAAGGAACAGAACCGAAGCTAATCGATACTGCATTCGCACCCACTTTCTTCTTCTTAGGTTGCTTCATAGTGATGACCCCGACATCGATTAGAACTTGGATCTTATCTTTAAGGGCGTAGCATGCCTTGGTAGGATGGTACACCGCTCTGTGAAATGCGCAGTATTTTGGATCATTAACTCTCTTAGCATCTTCCTGATCCTAGATCGGAGGCAACTTGATCTTGTTATTCTCGATAAGGTATTTAAAAATACCGGGAACTTCATCTTCTTTGAATGAATATACCTTCGGAAACTTTGGCTCCAAGGCCTTTTGCTTCTGGGGCTGTTGTTGCCACCTTGATTGTTGGGGCGCCTTCTGTTGCTGCTGTTGTAGCTGCGCTTGCACTTCGAACGTCTGGTTCGCATCCACTACATTCGCTTGTGCCTTTCCCTTACCCTTAGGGACAAAATTCTGTTGTGGAGGATTATGTGCCGTTTGACCTCTTTCAGCCTTCTTCCTTTTAATGAATCATTCGGCTCGTTCTCCTCGCACTTTCAAGTCCTTCCAGGTCTTTGGTGGTGCCATTCCCATAGCTTCGAGGATGTCTAATGAAAGGTTATTATGGCAGGTCTCGAGGATGAAGTCTTCACTGACCGGATCCCTGCAGTTCATTGCTTTGTTCCGGAACCTTTTGACGAAGTTTTCAACCGTCTCACCATTCTTCTGTTTCTCATCGAATAATGTGCCGATTGAGATCTCTGTGTCGTCATCGAAAAAGTTCATCAGAAACATGTCTTCCATGTCATCCCAGCTGCTGATACTCCCTGGTTTGAGACGGCGATACCAGTCGAAGGCTGCTCCACGAAGAGTGCCAACGAATGACCGCACCATAGGAGGTTCATTTCCGGAGATTATTCCTAAGTGAGTTTTAAAATAGATTAGATGCTGGGTAGGGGAACCCTTTCCATCAAACGGCGTAAAATTGATCAAATTGAATTTTGCCGGATATGGAATTGATTCCCATTCCCTTGGGTATGGACATGGTATCCCGGACCTCTTCACTTCTTGAGCATTCATCAATGCATTGATCTTGCTCTCCAAGTCCCTCATTTTCTTATCCTCACTCGTATCAGTCTTCGAGTGATTTCGGGGAGAAGTAACATGGTCCTCCTTCGTGTTATTATCATCCGAAGAGCCACCCCCATTATTGTTGTTGACGGGAGGAGTGTTCATGTTAGCATTATCCTCTACTTCCCGTTCATCATCGTCTTGATTAGTATTATTGCGACGACTAGACTCTCCTTGATGAGTTATCAGTGCCGCGATTTACTGGTCATGCATTTCTCTTATCTGCTGCATGGCCATCTCCATTTCAAATTTAAAATTTTCCTTCTGCTTAGCCAAAGTGTCCTCAATTATCTTAGACACTTGCTCGGCGCTAATCATGAGCGATTCGTAGGGTTATCCCGCACTAGATGCCGTGTCATCGGATGCTATGGCTGAGCAGGCATCTGAACCAGCATCTGACACCTCATCTTCTAAAGGAAGTCCCTTTTGCATCCTTTGGTAATTCTTCTGCCTACTGGTCCCTGATTTTAATCGAGTCATACGTTGGGACACCGTGGTAAACTGATCCGGGCTAAAGCGTCGTGTTGACTTCCCTCTCCCGGTCATATTAACGGACACTTCTGGAAATTTGTCGTCTTGACGGACAAGTTTTCTCTTGCGGAAATGTCTCGGTTTGGTCTCAGACATTCTGGTAGAGATTCTCTCGAATACCGAAACTCTTCTTGGGGCTTTAGAACAACAGCATTCTGATAATACTGCCTTGATTATGTTGGCGCACGGACAATGAGGATCCATGTCTCGAATATTTCTCTTCCGGGACTTATTCGTACCCCCAACCCTATAGTACAACTCGTCAGTTTGATAACTGGAGCAACCCATAGAGTGTTGGCACGCCTTCCCAGGTATAACATCATTATTATCAGACAGATGTGTTTCCCTCTGGGGATGCGCCGCTTTGTTGGCGTCTCCAAAAGTTGCTCGTTCAGGTTTGCGCCTTTGCGAGCGTGAAAACCTAACGGGCTCTTGAACTTCGACCTGCAACCCAATGCAGTTGGTAATAGGGGCTTTCCTTTTATCATCCTTCCTAGGGGGATTGGTACGACCCCCAATCTGGATTGTTATTTAGGGACCTTTCAATGGTCCCAATCGCTCCTTGACGGGTGCTTTACCTCGATCTCCAGGTAGAGGACCGAGGTGAGCCTTCAAAGGGGCTCTGGACTTGGCGAGATCCACGTTACCACCCGGCTTCATCGGAGATGTGGGAACAGGGGAGACGGGATCTAAAATTGACGAAGCTTGGATAGTAACTTCGTTCATTTTCGCCTTAGGCGTTGGCTTTGCCTTCGGCATCCACACTTGTTTGCGCTTGGGCGATTTCTTCACTGCTTCCTCCTTCTGCATTTCTTCTGCTTTCTGCAAAAGGAGCTGGGCATGTGCGAGCAACGCACGACGCTTCTTGATTCGCTCTTTGAGGGTGGAGCGGGTCCTCTTGACACGAACTCATTCGTTCGTTTCTGTCTTGGAGGAGGAGTTGGTTGTTCGCCATTGTTGCACCTGGCGCTGCCTGGACTTTAGATCCTCATTATAGCGGATCCCGTCCATCGACTCCGAAGCCTTGGCTAATTGCCGCGCAAGACGTTGACGCCGTCTTTGATGCACCCTCTTTGACAAGGTTGGAGCGCCTTCACCAGTTGTCCTCACGGCGGAGGGAAGATTCGGATCTGCAGCTTCGACCACGTTGGACGTCGTAGGGGCGTCGCGGCGAGTAAGTGCAGCAATGACGAGGGGATCTCGGATCTTCGAGCCGGAGGTCCCGCGAGCATCTCCGGAAGAGGATGCCTTCCTGCGCCTGCTTGGAGAGGCGGATCTGGAGGAGGAGGAAGAGAGGTACTCTTCATACTTCTGTTGATCAAACTCATATTCGATCTCTTCATTCACCCGGATCTTGAATGTCGGTTGCGTCACGATAGCCTCGGCAGCGAGGCTGTTGGCTCCCACTGTGGTCGCCAGTTTGTTTTCGGTAAAAGTTGCCTTCATTGTCGAACTCATTATAATAAAATCTGCTTACAAAGAATTCGAAATATTCAATAAGAAAAAGAATAAAAGATTACAACTTTTCGAAAATAACACAAGATCCGTTCGTCGTCTCTTGTTTGCGTGGGTCTTTAGCCGGTGACGGGGACGTTGATATCCATGGACTACCTGGAAATCAGATCAGATCTAAAACTCCGTCAATTCGCGAAGGAATCTAGAAGCAGAAGCGCTTATCTCGGCAACGGCAAGATAATTGCTCTTCTTAGGATTACCGCAACGGGATAATCCTAAGGAACGGACGTGGGTGAATGCAGATCTGACGAATCTCTCTCTTGCGTTGAAGAACTCGATCACTCTTCAGTCCAGCAGGGCTTCGCCAATTCTCCAAAATTCCAGATCCCAAAAAAATGAGGACCCGAGGCTGTATTTATAGGCTCCAGGGGGTTACGGACGGTTAAAACAGTGTAACTGGCCATTTCTGCATTGGAGACACCCCAGGGTGTCTCAACCTGGGCCGAGACACCCTAGGGTGTCTCACCTAAGGTTGAGACGTATTTTCGCCTCCTCGTCCGTTTCCGTCGTAATTTCTTCGTCCGAACTCGGCTTTGAGCGATTCAAAGTGCGTTGGAAAGCCAATGAGGAGCTCTATAAGCTCCAATGATTGGATCATCTGTAGAATAAATGAGACACGAGGGGCGTTGCGCCTTTTGTAAATGTCGCGGGGCTCCCGATCAGTCCGTATCTTCGTTATTCCGAAACTCCGTTGCTTCGCATAGTCCGTGGATTCACTTCAACCGTTCGTCGACGTCGATTAAGCCTCTGTAACTTGGATAGTGACGTTCATCATCTTTTCTTAACGCTGAGCTATTCGTGGAGACCTATAGGCAATTTTTGATGCCTACAATTGCGACCACAAACTTGGATGTCACTTTTGAATCTCTCTGCTTTATGGATGGGGGAACCTCCCAGAGTGAAGGCATATCTGTCGAAGGGATGAACAATAGAAAAAATCAAACACAATTTTCTACCTGTATTTTCCAATTCTTCCTGTGCATAGAAAGCTCGAGCTTGCTGGTTCCCCCATTGCCTTTTCCTTTCTTCGATCTTGAATATCCATGGGAATTCGTAGAGTCGCCTGATGCCTTTTCTTTTGCAAACGATCATATAGCCATATATTAACATCTTTACATTTCATATAGTCTTATACTGTTGTGGATGTAGGTATACTATAGTAGACGGGTAGATCCCTAGCGGAAGAGAACAAACTGATATTATGGACCAATTTCATAAGACTGATTATATCCAAGAATTTCTCATTCTCTTGCCACTACTCAATGAAAAGCGTGATTCATGGTTCGAGTTTGATCCCCTCTGCTTAGGCATCAAAGTGAATTTTTAGACAAAAAAAGAAAACCCTATTGGAGAAGGGGCTAACTCAACTGCTACAATTCGTGACTCGGATGAATCCAAAAAGCAAGGGGAAGTAAAAGGAGTGAGATCATCAAATGGAATTAGTTTGTAAAAACAATAATAAAAGTATATATGAGTTTATAAAACTAATTCAGACATATCTTATCAAGTTTTGGCTTTTTTTTCTTTTGTTACACAACTTGAATTATCTCAACATTTAGAAAAGATCCAAAATCTCAATCTATCACCTCAATCATATAGGAATTTTTAGGAGGAAAAATGATAGTATTTTCAGAATGATTTACACCATCTCTAAATATGGGAAATATTTAGTATAGAATGAATACCCTTGAGCCACGAGTGTGGGGTCTTTGACCATCTTTTAATAAATACACCCAATTTATTGTGGATTTATAGAGTGTGGACTTTTGATCATCTTTTTTGTGAATGCACTCACTAGTAGAAAATGAAATATCCCAGACGGAATATCCCAGACGGAAAAATTTCCGTCTGGGATAATATATACTAGACAGAATTAAACCGTCGATGAATTTCCGTCTACAATAAACTATTCTAGACGGAAATTTCCGTCTAGAATAGTATTATAGACGGAAATATATTCAATTTTTTTTTTTGAATTTTTACTGATTATCCTAGACGAAAATTTCCGTCTAGGATAATCAGTTCACTTTATTAATATCGCAAACCCCAGATCTGGCCCCAAATTCCCAAATACTCAGGTATCGTCTTGGTCGTCGTCGTCCCTTTCTCGTCAGCGATCGTCTTGGTCGTCGTCGTCCCTTCCTCGCCAGCGATCGTCTTGGTCGTCGTAGTCAGTTCGTCCCCCGACCTCGCCGTGCTTTCCTCGCCCGACCTCGCCGTGCTTTCCTCGCCCGACCTCGCCATCCCGTCCTCGCCGTTCCTTTGTCGCCCGACGTCGCCGTCCCTTCGTCGCCCGACCTCACCGTCCCGTCCACGCCGTCGCCCGACCCCACCGTCCCGCCCTCGCCGTCCTTTCCTTGCTGACCTCGCCCGACTAACGTATAAAATTCTCTCTTTTTTCCTTTGATTTATTTATTTAATTTTTGCGTCCTTATGATAGTTTCTATGATTTCGGCTAATATTGAGGAAAAAAGTTGTTCTTCCCTTTTATTCCCAAGAAATCCCCAAAAATTAGGGTTTACTGTAGTTACAAAATTAGGGTTTTACTGTTAAAGATGCCTCTGCGATTATAACTATTAGGCTGAAAACTTGTTTTTTATTTGATTTTAGGTGTACAAGTTGGTATAATGGCTTTGAATTAGATAACTATTAAGTGAACTTAACATATATTCTATTAAATCTTCTTGATATATTTGCAAGTTGCAGTTTTGTTTGTAGATTCATGGGTTGCATATGATTTTGATGTTTATAAGTAGCCATGGGTGCATATCATTTTTGCATCTGTGCTTAAAGTAACTTTTTTTTGTTTATTCTATACCATTACAGGCCCATCTGATTATGTTGAATTTATTTTGTGAATTAGATACATTCAGGCCCATCAGATTCATTTCCATTGCATATTATATGATACCTCCTCCTCATTGGCAACTTCTATTTCTGTTATCTTGTTTAGCTAGTTAAGCCCATAAGGCTCTCATGTTTATCATACAGTTTGTGATTTGAATTGTACAAATATGATTATATAGGCTTGTGATTTGAAAATGTGAGTTTGGAAGAAAAGGTTTTCAAAAAATAGAGTGATATATAACGCAATATTATATAATAATGTGTTATATATCCAATTTAGGTAAAAAATATAACGTTAACCCTAGACTCCCGTCCAATAATTACAGCCAATTCTTTGAGGTTATAATATTAGATGATCGAGTCAAATTTGGGTAAGAGGTAAATTTTCCTACTCGAAATTGATCGTTCACTTTAT